>ML782680.1:376029-388033 GCA_009831015.1 Picea engelmannii | reverse complement strand
AGATCCTTCTAGAAGTGGAAGCTTCTATTAGGTCTTCTTACATCCGCCTTATTCTATTTTATTGAAAGGTCTTATTAATATTGACCTTTATTACATCCGAATACATTGATCTACCTATGTGCGGGTTAGGACCTTAACACATTGAGTCCATGTAGCCTGTGAAAAGTACTAAATTATTAATATCAAGTCTCAATTTTTGGGTCAAGGAGATCCATATCTACTACCTATTCACCTTCCTGGAGCCTTCCCTCACTTCAATTCTCTCCATTTCCATGTTATAGATAGTAAATAAAAAACCATTTATTTATTTTGCCTATTTGCATGGAAATTAGAAAAACATTTATGGTTTGTTAATGGGATGGAGGAGCATGCATTGGTGACACATTTTGTTGTTGGAGGATGTTGTGGCATACATTATACAGATCTTTCCCATTGACTCAACCAATGGTTGAAATGCTTACTTGGTCACCACACACATGCTCGATTACATGAAGTAGACTTATAATTGGCCAGCATTGTTACATTATTTGTTTGAATTGGCATGTTGTTGTCATCAATTCATATATAGAAAAGTCACCATCTAGTTCCGAGGGGAAGAATCAAGACCAAGAACCTTACTGCATCACAAAAAATACTTGATTTCAAAATTAATAAGGTTGAATGCAATTTTCAAAACACAATATGAAATGTATGGTCGAATTAATGACTAGTTCATTTGATAAATTAGAAGTAGTTACATAGGTAACATGAGCATTAGACCTTTGATGAAAAGGCACGGGAAAAAATGTAGATGTACTTGTTAGATGGGAAATGATTGCAAAAATTCATAATGGAGCAAGGCCTCTTCTTGCTTTCTTCGTAAGACATGAACATTTTCCTTCATTCTTTTGTACCTTTTGAAAGTACATTTATAATCCTATCAACTTAATTTCCAACATTTACACTAAAATATATGTTTATGGTGATTTAAGTAAAAGTTTATTGAATCAAATAACATTTTAAATTAAAGTTAGAATTTAAACATAATTAATAAATTATAAATGACATTTTAAATTAAAGTTAGAATTTAAACACAATTAATAAATTATAAAAATATAAAGTTTTATTATTTATAATATTTTGAACATAGACATTGTTAGAATTGTAAATGCAGAAAACACAATTCACATATGATAATCAACAATCACACGGATAAGAAACACATATATTTCACGTGGTTCACCCAAATGTTGGGCTATGTCCACCAAGAAGAGGTATTGGTTGTCTTATTATTCAGATCATGGAGATTACAACAGACTTGCAAGCTCTCTCATATCCCTCTCTCACATCCTCCCACTTCTCCTCACATCCTCCCTTCTCTCTCGGCCTCTACAGGCATACACGAATTCATATACATTTACAAATGAAACTGATTAATAAATGCACTCTTATCTATATTCTAACTTGGTCTATTTAGTTGCAACCAACGCAAAATAATAGGATCTAAATCCATCCTTGGAGGAATTCGTTGTCACTAAATTTCAACAATCTCCACCTTGACAATAATTAACCTAATACCTTGCTCCTTCATTTTGTTCATCACCTTTTCTGCAAGCCAAGAGAAGCCAAGCACCATCGTAGCTTCTCTAAAAGTATTGGTTTTGTGAACATGTATGCGCAGTTATCTTTTGTATGCACTTTCTCAATAGAGACTTCACGTTCATCGATGAAATGCCTTACAAAATGGTACTTGATAGGTATATGTTTTGTTTTACTGTGGTACGCTGGATTCTTAGCCAAGTGAATAGCACTTTGAGTATCACAAAGTAACTTTACTTTGTCTTGCATCCTTTCAAAATCACCAAGCAAACCTTTCAACCAAACTGCCTCTTTGCAAGCATGTGAAGCAGCTACATATTCTGCTTCTGTAGTGGATAAAGCAACAATGTTATGTAGCTTTGACATCCAACTAATTGCTCCACTTGCAAGAGTAAAGACATACCTAGAAGTCGACCTTCTCTTGTCCAAATCACCTGCAAAATCAAAATCAACATATCCACAGACTAATTCACAACCACTGTTATAAGTGATACAATAATCACTTGTTCCCCTCAGATACCGAAGCACCCATTTCATTGCTGCCCAGTGATCTTTACCTGGATTTTCCATATATTTGTTGACTACCCCAACTGCATGTGAAATGTCTGGCCTTGTACTAACCATCACATACATTAGACTTCGTACTACATTAGCATATGGTATTCAAGACATATATTCATTTTCTTCTTTTTTACTAGGACATAAACTTGAAGAAAGCTTAAAATGGGAAGCCAAAGGGACTGAAACTGGTTTCACATCGTTCATACCAGACCTCAAAAGTATCTTCTCAACATACTTTTGTTGTGACAACCAAATCTTACCACTCCTCCTGTCTCTAAATATCTCCATGCCCAAAAGCTGCCTTGTTGCTCCTAGATCTTTCATATTCAACGTCCTAGCCATCTGAGCCTTTAACATGTTGATCTCAGTTATGATTTTGCTTTCTAAAATCATATTGTCACCATACAATACTAAGATACTAAATATGCCAGTATTCAATTTCTTAAAGTAGACACAATGATCATACTCACTCCTTGTATAATTCTGGCTCACCATGAAAGAGTCAAATTTATCATACCATTCTCTAAGCGACTACCTGAGACCATACAATGATTTCTTGAGCCTGCAAACAAATTTCTTGTTGCAATTCTGAACGAACCCTTCAAGTTGTTCCATGTAAATTTCCTCATCCAAATCTCCATGTAAGAAGGCAGTTTTAACATCTAGCTGCTCCAACTCCAAATCAAGTAATGAAACTAATGCTAACACAATTCAAATTGAAACAAACTTATTAACTGGTGAAAAAATCTCATGAAAGTCAATACCTTATTTATGAGAATATCCTTTCACAACCAGCCTTTCTTTGCACCTTTCCACCTTATCATCAACACCCTTCTTCAACTTGTAGACCCACTTGCAACCTATAGTTTTTCTGTCTCTTGGAAGTTCTACCAGGTCCCATGTGGGATTCCTCTCTAATGCCTTCATTTCATCCTTCATTGCTTCTTTCCATTTATCACTGTTAGAATCCTTCACAACTTCCTGATAGCATGGAGGTTCATCATCATTAGTACTTAAAGAAACTGACGAAACAAAATCATCATACCTTCTTGGAGGATTTCTGACCTGCGTAGACCTCCTTAGGGAAGTTTGTGGTTCATCCACATTATGTTAATTGTTATCATCAACCATGTCTTCCTATGCAGGAAACTCTTCATGAACATCTTCATAAACTTGGTCATGTTCACTTTCATCTGTATTTGATTTGGTTTCAATCTGAATCTGTTGATACTTAGGTACTTCTTCCTGTTTCATTTGAACATCTACATCTGATTTGATGAGAAATGATTCATCAAATATTACATCTATGTTAATGGTGATCTTGTGGGAAGTAGGATCCCACAACCTGTACCCCTTAATACCATCACCATATCCAACAAAGATAATATTTTTTTAATTTGGATCTAGTTTAGAACGCTGATGTTTCGGAATTAGAGCATAGGCTTCACAACCAAAAACTTTAAGATTAGAATAATTACAAGGGTGACCTTTCCATACCTCTTCAAGAACTTGAATTCTATTGTTGTTGATGGTGATAGATTCACCAGATAACAAGTTGTAGTTATTGATTCTTCCCATAGTTCCTTCTACAAGTTGGCATTACTAAGCATACTCCTTGCTCTCTCTAGAAGAGTCATGTTCATGCATTAAGAAACTCCATTTTGTTGAGGAGTATAAGCAGTAGTTTTATGCCTATCAATCCTAAACTCCTTGAATTAGTTCTCAAATTCCATTGACGTAAATTCACCACCATTATCAGTTCTTAAAGATTTAATGGATCTACCAATGCTCTTTTCCACTAAATCTCTAAACTGCTTGAAAATAGTAAACACATTAGCCTTTCTTTTCAACATATAGATCCATACATTCCTAGCGAAATCATCTATAAAAAGTAACAAAATATGATGATCCTCCATAAGAAACAGTAGGGGATGGTACCCAAACATTAGAATGGATATAATCAAGGATTCCTTCATTGGTGTGTCTTCCGGTTTTAAATTTCTGCCTATTTTGTTTTCCATAAATATAGTACTTGCAGAAATCTAACTTTAAAGACTTTAGACTAGGAAGCAACTTGCAATTAGATCATACCTACAGTCGAAAAAAATCATTATCAGTCTGGGATACAGTTGTCACATGATCTGACTCGGTTCTTCCTTCTAACAGAAACAGGTTACCAACCTTCTTCGCTTTCATAACCAGTAGGATTCCTTTGTATACCTTCATAAATCCACCTTGAACAATACTTTTATATCCTCTAGTATCTAAGACTCCCAAAGAGATTAGGTTCTTCCTTAGATCAAGTACATGTCTCACATCAGTTAGTATTTTAATAGTTCCATCAAACATCTTAATTCGAATGCTACCAATTCCCACAACTTTACACGATATATCATTTCCTATGTAAACAATTCCATCATCTATAGACTGGTAAGTAACAAACCAGTGTTTATGAAGACACATGTGATTTGAAGCACTAGAATATAATAACCATTGTTGATCATATCATGAAACAATACTAATTGATAAAACTTCATCAGTCATACATGAACCTGTTGTTGATCCTGTTTCAGTTGCGTTTGCTTCCTTCATCTCCTTTTGAGGGTCTTCTTTGGAGACTTGTTGTCTCTTCCAACAATCCTTCTTTAGGTGTCCAGATTTTCCACAAAACCAACACTTAAGTTTGCTCTTCTTTTCCTTCGAATTTGACCGAGAGAAATCCCTCTGAACACGTCCTCTTTCCTTAGGTCTTCCTCTGACCACCATTGCCTCAGATGTAGAGGTTTCAAAATTGGATTTCTTTCTTGTTTCCTTAGATAGTAAAGCTCCAACAATAACATCAAACTCAATATTTTTTGTTGAACTGGAACTAATAGAGGTAACAAAGTGATCCCATGACTCAGGCAAAGAACAAAATAATGTAATCGCCTTATCTTCAGATTCGAATTTCACTCCCATGCTAGTTGACTGGACTAAAAGAGTATTAAAAGTATTTAAATGATCATCTATTTTCGTACCTTCCTTCATGCACAAACTATACAATTGTCTTTTCAGGAAGATCTTGTTCGTCAAGGATTTCGTCATATACAAGCTTTCCAGCTTCGTCCACAAGCCGACTATTGTCTTTTTCCGAGATAATGTTGAGCAGAACATCATCGACCAAACACAAACGTATGGCACTCAGTGTTCTTGCATCGATCTCATCCCAGTCTTCATCTGTTATGGTCGCGGATTTATTTTCTTTTCCTAAAAGCGCCTTCACCATGCCTTGTTGCACGAGCAGATCGTGCATCTTAACCTTCCAGATCTCGAAATTGTTCTTTCCATTGAACTTCTCAATTTCAAATTTAGCACTCTGAGTTTTCGCCATTAGCAGAAGAAAAAATTCCAAAAAACACTGCTTATAAAACCAAGCCCTTTAAAAATGTGGAGAAATAATGGTATAAACTCCAAAGGTTTAATAAAAAAAAAATAATAAAAAACCTTTTTACTTCATACCTTTACTTCATAAAAAAACCTTTTTACTTCATACCTTTACTTTTTCAAAGAAAAAACATGCGAATGTTTTCTTAAGAGAGATCGACTCTCCTTCACTATGGATGGGGGAGCGCTAGTGTGAGGTCAACGCTCCTTCACTATGGATTGGGGAGCGTCGACGCTCTGTGATGCAGAAATCGGGAGCGCGGGTTTTACGGAAATTGGAATTTCACAAGTGTGAGAGTGTTGACACATCTCTAACACTGCATAGGGAGCGTCGATAACTTTCTACTCAATTCCCACCTGCGACACCTATTCATTTCACCTTCTGCTCTGATAAAAATTGTTAGAATTGCAAATGCGGAAAACACAATTCACATATGATAATCAACAATCACGTAGATAAGAAACCCAAAGATTTCACATGGTTCACCCAAACGTTGGGCTATGTCCACTGAGTAGAGGTATTGGTTGTCTTATTATTCAAATCATGGGGATTACAACAGACTTGCAAGCTCTCTCGTATCCCTCTCTCACATCCTCCCTTCTCTCTCAGCCTCTACGAGCATACATGAATTCATATACATTTACAAAAAATACTGATTAATAAATGCACTCCTATCCATAATCTAACTTGATCTATTCAGTTGCAACCAACGCAGAATAATAAGATCTAAATCCATTCTTAGAGGAATTCGTTGTCACCAAATTTAAACAGACATGTCCCTATGTCTTTTCTCAATAAACTATAATTTCATTATCTTGATAGAATGAGACTCTACATATAAAGAGACTATTGAAATACTTTTTATTGAAAAACTTATAATCTTATTTGATGACTAAATTGTTTCATGACAAAGAATTTTCCCATAATAATTTAAAAGGATAATTCCTTTGGAAAGAGAATACATATTGATGACTTAGATAATATATATATAGTTGAAGAGAGAATTATATCCCACTAACTTTGGAGGATGCAACGCTAGTAAATGAAAAGCAAAACCAAATGGTTAATATTTGGAAAGGATTTACATCCCATAACTTTAGGAGATGGTGCAATGTTTGGAGTTTTAAGAGTCTTTCATTACATTTCAAGTTGGTTTGAAATCAATGAAAAAATAATAATAAAGGTAAAAGGATATGTTTTTCAGTGATAATGGGATTTTTTTAACTTTATTTTAAAAATAATTATATTTTAATTTTTTAAAATAAAAATTATAATATAATTTTTAAAAATCTAATTTTAATGTATTTTATAATTATAATTATTTAAAATTTTTATTGATGATAATATAAAATTATATAAGTGGATAAAGTGTATATATGATTTTGAAGTGTAAGTTTAAGATTCATTGAAAATGTAAAAGTAAGGGTTTATTTCATATGAACCATCGTTACATTTAATCTAGGTACAATAATATAATTAATACAATTATATATTAAAATTTTAAATTTATTAAAAAAATTAGATTACAATTTAAATAAATAATATATATATTTTTTTATATTTGGAAAATGAAAATATATAAATGGTATAATAATATAATTAATACAATTATATATTAAATTTTTAAATTTATTAAAAAAATTAGATTACAATTTAAATAAATAATATATATATTTTTTATATTTGGAAAATGAAAATATATAATATGTGGTTATGTTATTTTTAGTTGTTTTAGGATGTAATGTAGTTGGTTACGGAATGTAATATTATGTGAAGTTATTGATCAGAAACTCCAACTTATATTGTGTGTAGCATATAGAACATAATGGACATACCTGAAAGTTATAGTGATAACAATACTTACCCAAGTAATTCAACTAATGGCTAATCCACCAATAATAAATATATATATATATATATATATATATATATATATATATATATATATATTATTTTTAATTGATTATTAACTCAAGTAAAATCCTTTCTGCAACAAATGAAGTTTACGACTGATAAACATGGAAGATCCTTCTCAAAACATGGATTTTTTTGCAACACCACTTGCTAAGAGGCAAATTGGAGCCTACACTGGAAAACAAGCGGGAGCTCATATGATTCCTTAAATTTTTAGATTATTTCTTGATATCGCACTTATAACTCCGTATCAAAAGAAAATATCTAATTTGTTATTATTACTATTTAAATAAAATGTGAAGCTTCGCATTGAGTGTAAAATGCTTTCAGAGTGTAAAAGATGGTGCCAGCTTTCACGAAGTTACCATTCATTGACCGTGTCAGGCGCAGGCAACCGCAGGGTCATATGCTGCAGCCAAGGCGGAGACAGTGACAGCGTACCCAGCAGGGTCATATGGGGAGACAAATGCGGAGCCCGTAACCGCGCACCAGCCTACCCACCGGCCGCTTGTCCTCGCATATGCGGCCTTATCCGTCACTGAATAGCCAGTACCCTCCACCACCGTATCCACCCCAGGCGGTTGCCCCAAGACTAGGTTAAGTCAGGAAATTCGGGAGCAAACAGAATTAGTTTTTAGGTTAAAAATTGGGCTTGAATTCGGTTAGATTTTTAGGAGTAATCTGGGTTTTTTTGCATGGATCAAAGTTTCAGATATTTAAGAAACTTAATTTAGAGGTTTTACCTCATTTTAAACTAACCAGATACTCAAAAAATAATCAAGTTCTAGATTAACCAAAAATTTAAAATGAAATCGTCGAAAAACCTACCGAAAACATAACTCGAAAAAAAATTTGCTTCCGAGTTAGCCCAATCCGACTACCCCACGCCTCCGCCTTCCTACCAGGGTTAGCCTCCCAACCAGAGCTACCCACCCTATCAGGGTTATCCACCCGTTGTTCCTACAGCGTAACAACCGGCTGCAAAGAAAAATAGACTCGCTCGGGGTGGGTTTGGGGCCAGGCTTAATTGGCATAGCTCTGGGTGGTCTGGTGCTTGGAGATATAATCAGCGGTGCCAGTTATGATGGTGGTGCTTTTGGCGGCGGATTTTACGCCATCGAAGGACGGCTAACAGTACGGAGGAGTATCACTACTCACGGTCTTCAACGTGGACAGGACAGGGCGAGACTTCCTGCACGGATGGCAGTGGATTGCACCGGTGAGCTGAGACAGCGAGAAAGGTGATGCGAAACAGCTAGACAATTGCAAATATAATATGAACGGCCCAAAAAAATTTCACAAAACGTCAACGTTTTTCGTTAAATCTATCAAAACGGATATATAATGGGGTATATAATGTGCGGAAACCGTCAAATTTGACTGGCTGTTGGGATTTGAAATTCCAACCCTGGGCCCAGATCCGATTCATAGTCGTCGAACAAAGCTGACAATTGTGGGCGAACAAAAAAGCGGCAGGAAGACATCCGTGGCCTGGCCGGCCTTTCGACGTAATTAATATTGGCAGAAGTAGGTATTTGCTTGGTGGATTTGAAATCGCCATTTTAATTTTATAATTTCAAACCGACAACGCTAAACTCCACTCATTGCTCTTGCTTCATAACCTGACTATCGAATCTAGAATCTCCACGACAACAATAAAAAAAAATAAGATCGACGCCAGTAATTAATTAATATTTTCTTACACTGATTATATCAGCTCCTGCTACTATTCCTCTTGATTAGGCATTACAACCTGCTAAGTAGTGAAGTTGAATCTAGGTTTACATGAATAAAATAAAGTGAGGAACCCCATCAACCATATCATCCAGTCACTGATCTTTGAGAGCCAAGAGCGTGGGATGGGACTTTGTCTTCTGTTTCAACTTTAAAGCTAACAAAACCAACCATTACCCACCTTCACCTTTTAACCTTCCATCCGACACCAATTCCGTGGCCGTTGATATTTCGTTCGTTGTCTTTTTCCATCTGGAAGTGATATATACCAGCTGCTTCCAACATTCCATCAAAGTCTTCCCACACTTAGCTGGCCGGTCCATTTTATCATAACTACTTACTATCAATAGGAAGCTAGCATTCACATTGGCCTGGTCGGACCGGTGGACAGCCGATCGAATAGTCAAAAAAAAACTTTTCGAACATTCTTTGGTTAATTTGCAAACTTTCTCTGCTCCGTCCATAGAAGAAAAGCCACATGATGATATAAGACAAGCATGACCTATCGTTATAATTATCGTCGGAAATCGGAAGAAGAATTGCATTCTAGACGGGATAAAATGGCCGGCACAGAACAGCGCCGCACAGAACCGGCATTTTAGTGTCGTATAAAGAATTTTATGTCCAACCACTTAGAAAAACTCAGCTGTCGACGTGTCATTCTCCTTGTTGTTCGGAGTCCAGTGCGATGCGATGCGATTCTGTTACTTTATTAGGATAAACTTGATTCTGTCAGTGGCATTTTGTTCGTCAAATACCGTGAACAGATTTCGCTTCCTGTCTGTTCATGGTGTTAAAACCGTGAAATTGACTGGCAAGAAGAGTTTCTAAATTTCAACCCCAACCAAAGTAAATCAAAGCATTAAGAAACTGAATGTTAATCTATCCAACAGCTCTTTTTTCTCTCCACCTGTCCTGCACGTTGTGGAGTGGTCTGTCCAATCCAGTGGCCTTGATGCGGGCAAATGACCATTGCCTTCAAAGTCTATTCTCTTGTTAAGTGTAGATAACGTGCTCGATGTGGCCAGCTAAAACTGCCACACGGCAAACTACGACTGTGCAATATCAGTCGGTCGCAAAGAACAAATGCAAACAGAGGAACGCACGATGCTGCAGGTGAACGGCCCGGATCAGATTCATGGTCGTGGTCGTCGAATGGATCCGACGGCCATAAACCAATGAAAAGGGCGGCGATAAACATATGGGTATAAGACGGTTTACCCATATAAGACGAAAACTCCTTGAAAAAGGCGGCGGAAAACATATGGGTATAGGATGGCGAACAATTAGGGCGGCGACGAACTACCGCCCTAATTGTTCTTCGCCGCCGCCCCAATTGTTCGCCCCTAATGTTTCCTGCCCGCCGCACTTTTCATTGGTTCATTGCCGTCGGATCAATTCGACGACCACGACCATGAATCTGATCCGGGCCGTTCACCTGCATCGTCGTGCGGAACGCGACCTCGTTAGTCTGTTTGTAGGCTGTTTGCATTTGTTCTTTCCGACAGACTGATATTGCACAGTCGTAGTTTGCCCTGTGGCTGTTTTTGGCTGGCCACATCGAGCACGTTATCTACAGTAACAAGAGAATAGACGTTGAGCCGCCACGTTTTCTACGTTATCGAGCCGCCCTAATTCCAGATGAGATGCTGAATGACAGAGAGAGAGTACAGCGTGACTGTTTATATCTTCGGCGGTGGCGTGCACTGCTCGCTTGCTCTAATGCGGAGCCATGTGGAAGATAGCTGCCGTGTGTCGAGTACAGTTTATTTTGTTTAAACGATAAAGTAATCGTTAAATTTTGCAGCTACGATAAAGTAAACGTTAGATTTTGCAAGTGAGAGGCTGTCTTTCATCTCCAAGTTTCCCTTGACGTGATCATTCGTCGTATCTGCTACGATATAAATAGACATCTCAAATGAAAATGAAATCTTTTCTAATTTTTTAACAATGAGTTAAAATTAATTTTAGGAAATTATTTTTGAAATCATTTGTTATTTATGAACAACACATATCATAAAATGTTAAAAAATGTTTAATTTTCAATAATCTATAAATGTTGTCATTTTTAATAAGTATTGTTTCATTACATAATAATAATAATAATCTATTTTTAAGGTTATGGTCAAGTAGACACCAAATTGGTGTATGAGATTCCCTTGTTTGTAGGACAAGGGACCCCCTTAGCCCATTGATTTTACTAGTAAAGTTTATGCAGGTATACATACCCTACTCCCATACTTGCCTTTGGGATTTAAAGACAAAAACCATCTCTATTTTAGTTGGCTCTTATCTATTCTATGATATACCTGTTGGCAGCCAACGCATTTTTTTAATTGCTCTTAAAAAAGCTGCCTACACCCCTTGTCTCATTACGACAAATCATCGTCGCATTGTGCTACTAGACATTTGTTTCGTTTTTGCGACAATTACAATTTGATTTCGATTCAGTTTTCACAACTGGAAGTGTGAAAACACCTCTCTCGTTGTCTGGATTGTTGTCGTCTTTTATTGATTTGTTGAAAGACACTTGACCATTGGTTTATCACATCACTGCACAAGGTTCTTTCAAACTATATCCATTCACTTTAATTGTGCAACTTGATTTCTTCGACAAAGTATTGAAAATTGTTAAGTTATGAGTTATATACTTGATGGGTCATAATTGATTTTGATTTTATATATGATATAATTCTTATTGTTTTGAACTCTTAACTTATCGTTTTCATATGGTCATTGGTTGCAATGTTTTTACACTTTGATTATGCTAAAACACATTGGCAATATCATAAA
>ML782680.1:351460-367955 GCA_009831015.1 Picea engelmannii | reverse complement strand
ATATTTGATTTCGTTATTGTGTCTAACGTTTTATATTGTCATTTTTAACATTTGGAAATTCCTCCAATGGTTATGAATTTATATTATTATTAATGTATATATAACCTATCAAAAGATTATATTTGAAATTACACCTTTAATAAATTATAATGTTCACACCTTTAATAATAACCTTTAGTTCAAAAAATAAGAATTGTTGAGTTGGAAGGATAAGAGTAGGGATAGAGGTTACTTAAAATACATTACTTTTGTTGTGTTATTGAAGGAAACCTAGTGGCCAATTGTATTATTGGCTCATTTTTTGAAAATTTTAATGATTTTTTATATTTACAAATGGTTTAGGATAGATATTGTTTTCTCTAAGAGTAGAGTTGGAAGGGAGATAATCATATTCATACATAGTATGAAGTTAAGTAGTAGGGGAGAGGTGAGACATGGAATACGGGGACGAACCAGGGTTTTTAAACCTAGTTTTTGGCAGGATTTCTACAGTATGATCATGTGCTCTTTCTCCTGGCATTTGCAAGGTCTTGTTATGGTGTTGGTCTGCGTAGCACGTTTTTTTTCCTTTACCATTAGCTTTCTAGTTGCTTTTGTTCCTTACTGCTCTTCCTCTTTTTGAGCTTTGGTAGAGTAGTTTTGTCTCTAGTTTAGGGGGTGTTTTGGTGGGTGGTTCATTTATTTTACCTGCACTCACATTTATTACCCCTCTTGGAAACCATAAATCCCTCTCCATTTCTGGGTTTTTAATTTATTGCTATTTATGACGTTATTTGTTGGCTCACAAGTGGCTAGTCGACTTTATTTTTTTGTTTCCTTTCTATTTATCCTTTCTACCTTGATATTCAGGTCGTTTTGGGTCCCTTGATCTTTGGGATTAAGTTTTAGTGGACCCTAGGTGGCTCGACTATGGCCCTTTATCGGCTTTCAAACCTAAGTGATGACGTGAGCGAGTTAATGAACAAGGAAGATGAAATTTTATGGTGGTAGGCGGGTCTTATAAAAAACATTGTTTCCTCGGAAGCTCAACCGATTGATTTTTCTTCTGCTCTGAAGCTTTCTGCATATGAGGGTTGTCGACTAAGAAGAGCTTCTAGAGTAACTCCTTCTGCCCCTGCTGTTCTACCTGGCTTAGAGGATTCCATCCTGGAGGTGCCAAAGGTTCGTTCATAGTATATTCCACAGTCTGGGGTTCGTGGTGTTGTCCTTTCTGGTTCGTAGGGGGAGCTTAAAAAATCTCCTACACCTCGGAAGAGTCGTAGGAAGTGGTCTTCAAATAAGGTGGTTAAAAAAATGGTGCTTGGGTTGGATGTGGGCATGGAGGATACTTGCAGGTTGTCTTTATGCGGACTGGTGGGGAGGTTCACCTATGGAAACATGTGTAAAGAGAAGCTCCCGACTTGGATGGAAAGGGTATGGGTGCCTGTTTTAGGATATAACCCTGAGCTTATTTATCTCACTAAAGGTTGGTTGGGGTTCTATTGGCCCTTGACCAAGTTTTGTGGAAACATTGGTCGTGTTTGACCACGTTGGGACTTCGACAGGCTGGTCAAAGATGGAGCACCCAGGCGAAGCGAAAATCGCGGGATCTCACTTGTTTTGTGGACTCAACAAGGGGTTCATTAGGGTTTTTGTATTAGGGTTATGGGATGTCGGCCCATGGGTTTACCCATGTGTAGGCCTTTTTTTAATTGTATAAATAAGTAGTAGCTAAGCAATGTAGAGAAAAGCAATTGGCTTAGTGTATGACTACTAGTGGCTATGTGCATGATAGGTTGATTTTGGCTTAGTGAAAGGAGTTGTAAGTGCTTTGTGCTAATAAGGAGTTGGCTCTGTGCCTTGACCTGATTTTGAGGAAGGTGGATCTAGTGTGTTGTGTGCAGATCACCTATCCACTGCGGAGTTGGGATCTATGGCTTTATGCATAGGAGCGGATGAATATAAAGAGATTGAAGACTAATAAAGAAGAAGAAGAAGTTGGTGGACGTAGCCCCACACTGGGGTGAACCACGTATATCCTGTGTCTTGATATGCTTTGTGCGATGTTGCTTATGTGATTATTTGCTTAGTGCTATGGATGTTACATATAATTAATGCATCTGATGTTGTAGCTTAGTGCTAAATGATGAGAATGAATGCTATATCTGAGCTAATGTTGTGTGCTAAGTGATTGGAAGTGTTAGATGTTGGTCATTACTGCGCTTCTCTGTAATAAGGGTTAAATCTGCGATGCAAATGAGGATCATAATCTAATGCAAATTGTTGGCTAAGTGCTCTGTTAAGTATTGTAATCACATATCTATGTCCCTGCTTGGTTGTAGACACTTGAGTCCTACAACCCCCCCTGCCTCTGCCTCAGGTGAAACTTCATCTGCTTCGCAGGTGTTTCCAAAAGGGCTGGTAGTTAGGGCTTTGTTGGTGCATTGTTGAAGCGTTGAACCCCAGGTCTGCCCATGTGCCAACAAATGGTTCCGTTGTCGGGACCTGAAACTGTGATTGTTAGGAATGGAAGAAAAGAGAAAGATCTGTGTGTATATCTATTGTTGTAGTGCGCAGTATTCTACTTGACTTGCGAAGCTATGTGCTAAGAAAGAAATCGAATTTGAAGAAAAGAGGTAATATCTTAAAGCTTTTTGCTCTGGTAAAGGTAAGATAAGTGAAAATTTTTGCTTCGAAAGTACGAATCTAGGTATGTTTAATAGATGTTGTCCTAGTCTGGAAACTAGGGCACAGTTAGAAGAAAGAGTTGATCTGAATAAATTTGATATAAATAGAAAGAAATATGTTATTTGTATGCATAGAAAGAATTTTTGGACTAATAAGTGGATGCAGGAACCTAGAAAGAATTTTTGCAGATTGCAGGTGCAACAATGTGATCCCAGTGTGCGGTACAAGAGAGGCTGGGGATCGTTTAAAAGAAAGAGAGGATTGACAATGTGTTATAATTGTAGAAGACCGGGACATCTTGCTAAGGAATGCCTTGGTACAGGTCCTATTTGTCTTTGTTGTAAATCTATTGGTCATGAGGTTGAGGATTACCCAAGAATGATTGCAAAATTTGAAAAGATAAACAAGAGACAAGAAAACTATAAAGAAGGTCAAGAGACTCAGGGTATGTTAAAGAGTCATACAGAGACAACTCAAACTATGTTAATATAGTTAAAAGAAGTAATGGATGATCACAAAGACATCAGTTTACCAGAGAAATTGAAAGAAAAACAACGCATAGTTACAAGAATAGAAGACTTCGATATAGACTGTGTATTGGATGAAGAAACACATGTAAATATTATGCCAGAAAGCACTTGGGAAATTTTGGGAAAGCCTACTATGATACCTTCAATGTGAAGGATAGGCCTGTTTAAAGGCAAGATGATAGCCCTATGTGGAAAATTTACTAATATACCTATGATTTCTCTTGAAACATCGACATCAGAAGACTTTGAAGTTATTAGGTTTGTTGAGAACAATGCCCCTTTTCCACTTTTATTAGGAAAGACTTGGATTGAGAAGGATCAGATCAGAAGGAAATCATAGGAGGAAGCCACAGAAAAGAAAAAGCAAGAACTAAGGGATTTCATAGCTCGAAGAATAGATCAACTGGTAGAAGAACGAGAAGTTTATTCGAAGAAGCAGAATGAAAGAGAAGTAGTTGTCAACTTTGAAAGAACACAAGAAGGGTTGAAGGACCTATCCATGCAAGAAGAAAGTATGTCCACCCAGGACCTAGTAAGCAAAGAGGTATTATCTCTGAACCCTTTGAAAGAGCATCAGTAGCGCGAAGTCATTACGCTAAGAACATATAAGAATAAGAATGGAAAGAGGAATCTAGAGACTCAGATCACAGGAAAGAAGGCAAGGAAGCTTAGCATGAAGAAAACCAAATTAGAAAAACTACAACAAGTTCTAGAGAAGACTTCACAGGAGATAGATCTACAGAACTTGAACCTCGCCGAAATAGCATAACAATGTAGAATGGGACTTCACCATGGCAAAGCTATACAACCGTTGGAGGCGCCCCGACCGTTAGAATGACGCTTTGGAACGACTAGAAACGTAGTTATTTTCGGAAAGACTTTCATTAGACCATTAAGATCGTGCCATAACGAACGAATGCGCATTGATGGACACATTCCTTCCCATTGGAGGAATTTTGTTACGACGTTGCTTATTTAACCCATTGGACGTTGCGTCGGGACCAATTTTTGCAAACTTTGATATCCGAGCTAATGGATAACCCACTGTATCACGCTGTTCTTTCTAGACCTCACCATCCATTTGAGTATCTTTCTTGTTCGTTCGTCGACCCAATTTATTTTATTACAAGTGTGAATGTCGGGCGAACATAGTGCGTTAGAGAAGTCTGTGGAGGAAATACTTGTAGACCTCATGATCGAGAGAGTCATGTTTTTGGGAATAAAGGCATCGTAAACTGGTGGATTGCAAGCATCCCCATCGACTAGACGACGTTCTGGCCTCACTGCTGAGAAACAAAGCAAGCATGGCGATGATCTGGATAACGCGAAGTAGATCCCATCGGTCTTGCCAGACTACATTCTGCATCTGGTTGGCACAGTGAACCACGATAGCATCCCACGGGATTTTGAGTACACGTTGATCACCACGTACATCTCGAAGGGGATACATGTAGTTGGACCTCAGTTAGGACATATCCCAACGCTGAAGAACATCGACTTCAACCTCAAAGACAAGAAGAAATTTGCGATGCTCGCACTGCATAGGTATTTGATGAAGATGACTAGGAAGAATCCACGCATAGTCTCCCAGCCATGGATAAAGGAGCTCACACAATCAATGATCTTGAATGTAATGAAGATCCCCCACTTTGGTCGACATGAGGAGGTTAACACTTGCGTTAAAATCCTCTTGTCGTGCTACCATGGAGGGTATCTTTGGCTCGACAGGAGCATCACTGTGGATCCAATGTTGATCCACCTCATCATAGGACTAAGCATGCAAGGACCGGACCCTCACCAGTTCTACCCAGGGAAGACTTCAGATCGCTCCCTGGCACAATGCATAAAGGAAGCCTATGGCGATGTAGAGAAGGGAAAGTGAGGCTACAAGGTAGACTCCATTCAGGATGGAGTAGTGTGCCTCGCTTGTCAGCTTATAGTTGGTAAGCTCGTCAGAAAGAACTACCCAACACAGTTCACTAGATTTGTAGTAGACCTCGCAGGGAAGTGCATAGAAGGCATGCAAATGAATTGGGCGAGTTACCTCATCAACGAGTTGGAGAAGGAATGTCGCAAAGTGTAAGATCAGGGATATGAATTTCATTTCAGTTGGCTAATGGTACTGATCGCCTTCATCTCTTGGATGATGCCAGAAGGAGCAAAATTCCTGGAAGTTGAGCCATTAGAGTCGTTGGCCACAAGGTTCTCCACCTTGTGGTATACAAATGATATGGCGAAGTAGTGGTAATCAAATGCGGTGTTCCATGCTCACTACCTATAGCTAAAGCATGCCATTCAAGCATTTCCATGAATGACACCCAACACTTTGCATTAGTATAGGCTGCTAGCAAAGTTCCACGCAGATCGACACTTTATCTACATCACTACGCGCAGGGATGAAAGTAAGGAGGATCTGCAGTCCTATTACAAGCTGACCGACGTAGACATGGAGGAGATCACCAAATAATGGCTAGCAGAGTTCCTCGTACCAGTGGAAGATGCAGAACTCTTCGACCCCAACATCATCGAAAGTCCCTTGGTCACCCGGGTTGAACATGATGGAAAGACTAGCATGAAGAAGAAGAAGAAAAAGGAGGAAGTGCAGAACATAGAAACCAATGAGGAGGACAATGCCTCAGAGGAAAGTAGGCCGGACTCACCTGCAGGAGGAGGACGAGAGGAAGTGAACCAAGAAGAAGGAGGGGAAGAAGAAGAAAAGCAAGACAAAGGCGAAGTTACACCATCGAAGGATCCCCCTATAGAGGCCAAAATATCAAATAAGAGGAAGGTTTCCCCGCATAAACCCTCAACACGAAAGAAGACCCGAGCCAATAAGCCTTAGTCGACGAATGTGCTTAGAGTGGACAATGTCGATCTCATCATCACAGCTATAGAAGACGCCTTAGAGGATATCCTACAAAGACATGAATCGAAGTAAGAAACATTGTATGACAGAATAGAGAAGGCACTCAAGGGCATACAACAAGCTATCCATTCGAGCCGCACAGTACCTACTGCGCCTTCTTCAGCAGAAACTACAGAATTGGGGGATGAGCCCACCCAATTACGAAGATTAGCAGATGCAACAGAGGCTCGACTTCGTCAAGTCCAAGAAGAAAAGGAGCATGCTACAAAATCCATGAAGCAACAAAAGGAGGAGGTCTTAGAGAAACTTCAAGTTGCGCAACAGGAGAAAGATGAAATCAGGGTGATGTTTGAGGAGGATAAAGAAAAGATGCAGAAAGAAAAAGACCAGCTGCTCGCAGAGCAGACTATGGTCAAAGAGGCAGTGACTAAAGCACTTTGCTCTGTGTTGGGCTTGGCACAGGAGGAACCAGAGTCAACTGAGATGCAAGTGGGGAAGATCGCCAAAGACATTCAACAGCTTCAATGAAGAGTAATGGAGCTAGAAATCCAAGCAGTACCTAACACTCCGCAAGAAGTGCGCGATTAGAGGGAAGAAGCCGCCAAGAATGCAGTAGAAAGAATAAGGGCACTCACCTCAAAGTGTAAGAAACTGATTGATCGGAGTGCTCAGACCTATGAGTACCTTGTAGAAGATCCAGAGCTGAAGAAGTTGGAAGCACAACTCCAGGAGGCGAAGCAACATGCATCCACCGTACAAGCGAAGATGAAGCTGCTTAGTGTAGTTGAGAAAATGAAGCGATCACAGGAACAACGCACAGTCTAGCAGCATGTTACTACCATCCAAAGAAAAGTCATGGAGGTGACACAGAGACTCCAACCGGTGTAGGATGAAGCCTGCATACTTTTTGAAGAGATTGAAGGCCAAGGCTCACAGCTAAACCAAGTAACTGCGATGGTAGAACAACGCCTAGAAGGGCCTGTTACAGAGCAAGTGATTCAAGAGTTCGTCGAGCAGGAGGCTCTAGCAAAGAAACAAGTCTAGGCATCTCGAGCTAAGCTCGAGGCCTTCAAAGAAGCCCTACCCAAATATGAGTGACTCGGGATGAGTCACAGGTGAGTGTTGGGGGCATGTTGGCCCTTGACCAAGTTTTGTGGAAACATTGGTCGTGTTTGACTACATTTGGACTTCTACAGGCTGGTCGAAGATGGAGTGCCCAGGCGAAGCAGAGATCGCAGGATCTCACTTGTTTTGTGGAACCATCAAGGGGTTCATTAGGATTTTTGTATTAGGGTTATGGGATGTCAGCCCATGGGTTTACCCATGTGTGGGCATTTTTGTAATTGTATAAATAAGTAGTAGCTAAGCAATGTAGAGAGAAGCAATCAGCTTAGTGCATGAATACTAGTGGCTATGTGCATGATAGGTTGATTTTGTCTTAATGCAAGGAGTTGTAAGTGATTTGTGCTAATAAGGAGTTGGCTCTGTGCCTTGACCTGATTTTGAGGAAGGTGGATCTAGTGCGTTGTGCGTAGATTGCCTGTCCACTGCGGAGTTGGGCTCTGTGGCTTTGTGCACAGGAGCGGATGAATGTAAAGAGATCGAAGACTAATAAAGAAGAAGAAGAAGTTGGTGGATGTAGCCCCACACTGGGGTGAACCACGCATATCCTGTGTCTTGATATGCTTTGTGTGATGTTGCTTATGTGATTATTTGCTTAGTGCTATGGATGTTACATATAATAAATGCATCTGATGTTGTAGCTTAGTGCTTAATGATGAGAATGAATGCTAGATCTGAGCTAATGCTGTGTGCTAAGTGATTGGAAGTGTTAGATCTTGGTTATTACTGCACTGCTCTGTAATAAGGGTTAAATCTGTGATGTAAATGAGGATCATAATCTAATGCATATTGTTGGCTAAGTGCTATGTTAAGTATTGTAATCACAGATATGTGTCCCAACTTGGTTGTAGACACTTAAATCCTACAACCCCCCCTGTCTCTATCTCGGGTGAGACTTCATCTGCTTCGCAGGTGTTGCCAAAAGGGACAATAGTTAGGGTTTTGATGGTGCATTGTTGAAGCATTGAACCCTGGGTCTGCCCTTGTGCCAACATGTTAATTTGTCAATCTTCAGAGGATGTTGAACTTCTTTTGCGAGTAGATGGGTTAATGGTGGCAGTATCCTTATGCTAAAGAAGTGGCATGTGGCTTTCGACCTCGAGACTGAATATTTATCCTATCGACACTTCTAGATACTTCTACCTGGCCTACCCATTTATCTCTGGAATGAGGGGGCTCTAAAGGCCATTGGTGATGCTCTAAGCAGATTCATCATGTTAGATAGAGAAACTCTAAATGCGGCCACTAGGGAAGTGGGCAGAATTTTGGTTGAGATGGACATTATCCATGGTCTTCCAAAATCCTTAGAGATCAACTTGGGTATCCTGTTTCGATGCAGCCTTTTCCATAGTACTGGCCATCCAAGGAGAGATTGTAGAGGTTTGGAGGTTGTGGATGTAGATTTGGCTTGTTATGAAGCTTAATATGACTACATTGATTTATCTACAGATACGAGCTTCTATGGCAGCGACCCAATTCAATGGTCAAAGGACTCCGAAGACTTAGACTCTTTGTCAACTTTATCGGGTAAGTTAAAACTTCACTGCCCGGTTTTATTTTCTTCTCTTTCTTCATGGGAAAATGAAGCTCTTAACTCTTCGGAGTGGTTAGAAAAGGCTACTTCTAATGATAGTATTTCTTCCTTAGCCAGTAAGGGGGGTCCTTATTTGATTGTACAGTCTTCTGACAGCCGTGTATCTTCTTCCCCTTTTCCGCTTGCTACCTCGCGGGTTTCATTCATCCCGGTTTCTGTTAGTCAGTCTGAGTCTGATCCCTATTTTGCCTCCACAAAGTCATTCCCCGATTCCTTTGGGTCCTTCTCTGTCAGGACTTTCTTCGGAGCCTTTTCAAACTCAGGACGATTCTCCTTCCTCTCTTCTTGGCTACTAGGAACCGGATGAGGAGGAGAGTTCTCTTCTTTCTTGGTAAAACTATTATAACCCCCGATGTGGGCGATGAGGAAGCTAGTTTCTCGTGTCCGTTTGATGAAAAGGGAGGGAAGGAATTTGCTTGGTCCAGAGGCATGGGCCTTGAATATTCGCCTGTTAATACTAGGAGAGCCTGAAAGAAATATTATATTGAGTCTCAAGTTACTATCTCTGGCACATCCACTGAAAGTGGGGCACTTATATCATTGAATGCCCTGGTGCGGGCTAAGTAATGATTTTTCTCTCTCTTAATCTAAGGGGGACTAGAGGCACCCTCAAATTGTCCTTTGTTCGTAGCGTTCTCGATAAAACTCGCCCTGAGATTGTTCTTTTACAAGAAACTTTGGTTCATGCAGATAAGGCTAGGGCCTTTATTCATTCTCTCCAGCCGGCATGGTTATGTTGTTTTGTTAATTCAGTTGGAAATTCGGGAGGCTTGTTGGTATCTTGGGACTCAAATTTTTATGACTTGGTTCCGTTTCTAACCTGCGGTGGAATCTTATTGACAGGGATCTATCTTGCTACAAAAAGGAACTTCTCTATTTTGAATGTTTACAGACCCTGTGTGGAGCGAAAAATTTTCTGGGAGTGCTTGGGAAGCTCGGGATTGTTGGCTCAAAAACATTTAATTCTAGTCGGGTACCTCAACTTGACACTCTCCTTAGGTGAAATTTGGGGAGGCACTAGTTCCCCGGGCTCACTGGCTGGCTTTTTCAAAACTTTCTTTCAAAATAACAGGCTTATAGATATCGTTCCGGGGACGCTGGTCCCCACCTGGAGAAATAGTCGATATGGAGCAGAGTATATTGCTAAAATATTAGATAGAACTCTCATTTATGAAGATCTTCTTGTTTCGGTTGGCATCTACATGCCTTGGGTGGAGTACCCTTTTATATCAGATCATGCTCCAATTCTCCTCCAGATGGAGTTAGCTCCTCTTTTTAAGGCTTATCCTTTCAAATTGAACCCCCATTGCATTCTGGATCGTAATTTCTCAGAGTTGGTTCATAAACTTTGGATTGACCCGAAATATCTCGGTGAATGGGGTAAACGAAATATGCTTGTTTGGAAGCTTAAAGATTTAAAGAAGAGCATGAAACAATGGCATAAGGAGTGTAAACAAAAGTGAGTTTCTCATATCATATTTTTGGAAAATGAGATTAATTCCTGATTACAAAATCGCTCGGACGACTCGTGTATACAAATGGAGGGTTCCTTATTAAAAGAATTGGAACAAGAAAGCAATAAGATTCTCAATGAAAATGAAGAACTTTGGTGCCAATGAAGCAGAGCTATATGGATTCAAAGTGGAGACAATAACATGAAATTCTTCCATAATTTTGCAAGTTTCAGAAGAAATCGCAAGCATATATGGGAGATTTGGATGAATCGGGGAATCTGATTATTGGTGAGGAGAATATTAAAGTAGAGGCAGTCAAACATTTCAAGGATCTGTACAAAGTTCACGATTTCCCTTCTTCAATTGACCAATTCAGAGTAGCAACCATGTTTTCAAAATTGGTTACGAATGTTGAGGCAGAAGCTTTATATTCGCTGTTTGATTTGGGTGAATTAAAAAGGTGATTACAAAGTTCAAAATTGATAAGAGCTCAGGGTCCGATGGATGGACAATCGAGTTCTTTATTCACTTTTTTGATCTAGTTGAGGGGGACCTTCTAGATATGGTTGAAGAAGCCACATTAAATGGCAACATTTCGAGAGGATTAAACTCGACCTTTATTGCATTGATTCCCAAAGTGAATAAGCCACAAAGTTTTGGAGAATTTAGACCGATTTCGATTTGTAATCTATACTATAAAAGCATTTCAAAGATTATAGCCAATCAGATTAAATCAATTATGTCTAGATCGCTCTCGGAAAAACAACTGGGGTGTCTTCAAGGCAAACAGATTCAGGACATCATAGGTACTATGCATGAATGCCTCCACAGTATTAAAAAGAAAAAAAACCAAATCTTTAGTTTTAAAATTGGATTTGAAGAAGGCCCACGATTGCATTAGTTGGGATCTCATGAGAATGATTCTTATTCAGATTGGAATGGGTCTAAACATGACTAAATGTATTATGAGTTGTGTGATTTCTACCTCCTTCTCTGTGTTGATTAACAGGGAGACAATGGATTTCTTTAAAAGTGGTCGAGGATTAAGGCAGGGTTGTCCATTATCCCTGCTACTCTTTATTCTAGTGATGAAAGGTTTAAGTCTGTTATTGAAAGACAACCAAAAGGAAGGGAAGTTAACCAGATTTTTTTCCAGAACCATCAAAATCCTCCATGTGTTATTTGTTGATGACATGATTATTATGTCTAATGCTACCATTTAGGAGTAGTGGGAGATTGATAAGGTGTTAAAATATTTTTCCTTGGCTTCACGGTTGTTGGTTAATCGATCAAAATCTACTATGCTACAGGAAGGTCTCTCAAAAAAAGAATTTCTACCTTTCAAAACGATTTTCCCTTATAACTTCTCGGATTATGATTCCATGTTCAAATATCTTGGATATTTTCTTAAGACAGGGTCACATCGTGCAAATGAATGGAGTTGGTTACTAAATAAAATGGAGAAAAATATAGACAATTGGTTCTATCGGTGGTTATCCTTGGGAGGGAGGTATACCTTATTAAAGGTTCTGTTGGAATCACAACCCGTCTATTGGATGTCTATGGCAGTTGTTCCTCAATCTGTATTAAATTCTATTAGAAAATTGATGTTCAATTTTCTATGGAGAAGGAACAGTGAATCAACTCCTCTACATCTTTGTAAGTGGGAACAATTATCTCTTCCAAAGAAATTTGGGGGCTAGGGCTTTCGAAATATTTATGACTTTAGTAGAGATTTGGTTGCACACATGCTCTGGAGGGTTTTAAAGTGTGGAGGCATCTAAAACAAAGTTATTATAGACAAATATCTCCCACATTCGACTATTACAAATTGGTTAAGATCTCACTCTTTCAAACAGAAGGTGTCCTCTAAAATTTGGAGCGGGTTACTAGGGTCCGTGCACTTGATTCTTCACTGGTTAAGCTGGAATCCGGGCTTAGGCCAACTTATTTCTATTGGAAAAGATAGGATCCTTGGGATGGACGCTCACTCTGTCCTTTCCCCATCTTTGGTGTCAACACTAAATCAGAGGAATATTTTATCTCTTTCTTAGGCCAGGGGACTTTCCAACAGTCATCACCTTTGCAACTATTGGTTAAGTAGCATATATTTGGGCCTTTCGGGAGACTTGGCGATTGAATGGGATCATTATAGGAGGTCACTTATTGACTCATGGATTCTCCTCCAGGACAGAGATGGTGTGTTGATGTCGATAGGGGGCGATAACTTGGGTGTCCCCTCCATAAAAAAAAAAATTACTGGGGCATAATTTCTTCAAAAACATTGAATAAGATAGAAAATTGACAACAATCAATCTGGCGCTGGAAAATTCAACTAAAGATCAAGTTGTTTATTTGGTTGGTTGTGGAAGGAAGGATTCTGACCTGGGAATCATTACAATCGAGAGGTTTGGAGGGACCCAGTTGATGCTATCTCTGTAAACTTGGTACTGAATCTATTTTGCACCTGTTTATTTTCTGTCCTTTTACAGTCTCGGTTTGGGATCTTGTGACTAAACATCTGAACCTTAAAAATACTTGGAAGGGGAACAGCGTGTCTCGGTGTTTCATGAATTGGTTCATAGATAAATCGGCTTCCACTCAGCTTGTTGCACATATGTGTTGTTTCATCTGGATCGAGCGAAACAGAGCATTATTTGAAGACTCCAGTCCATCGATTCATACCATGTTTTGCAAGACCTTGGCTCTCCAAAACAAGATAATTGTTCCTTTGAAGGATAGACCCCCAAGAGCTATTATGTTTCCTCAACAAAATATTGATTCTTATGCTTGGTTCGATGGGGCTGATCAGCTCAATGGTGTTGCATGTGGGGTGGGTGGAATTATAAAATCCAAAGATTCCACAGTCATTAGATGGTTATTCATTGCGACAGTGGTTCAAACACAAGAGAATAAATTTTAGGACCCTCGGCCTCTCTTGCGATCGATGATCATTTGTCAATTCATCGAATACAAGTAATGGTGGATTCCAAAGTGATTATCGACTGGCTGTCCAACAAGAGCAGACTCCAGGTGAGTGCGGTTGAAGGCTGGAAAACCAGAATCAAAGATCTAATTAAGTGTTTCCAGTCTATCAGCTTTCATCATATCTATAGGAACTTCAACTCGGAAGCTGATGTGCTCTCAAAGTAGGCTCTTGGAGAGACAGAATGCCATATTTCCTATGTTCGTTGGTATAATGGGGTTGAAGGCCCCAGGTAGATTTTCAGAATCCATTAGCTTCTCTGTCTTTTGAGGCTTTTGTCTTTATCTGAGCCTTTTGATAGTATGTTTTTTGAGTTTTGTATTTGATCCTTTATGCTGTGGTGATCCTTTATGAAAGATAAGTTTTTGGGGATTGTATCAAAATTGTGGAGGCGGTTTTTATCTCTTATAATGATCCTTATAGTATACTGAAAAATGTAAACAAATTATATAACTAATATAATTGAGCTAATTTTTGGAAAAAAAAGTTGTAAAAAATATAACATTTTCTTTACACTACGTGATACACTTACATTGATATCATTTGTTGTATGGATTGAGCTATGTCACACTTTGATACCCATTGTATTGAGATTATGTATTACCAAAACAATCATACCCCAACATATATAAATCCTACACCTCCTTTGCAAATCAATATTAACAAGGAACAAATATTTCTCTTATCCAATTTTATTAGTTGTCGTCCAAAAACAACTCTAAACAAGTTGAATACCCTTTATGAAACATGAAGACATAAAACTTTGTCCCTTTTTAAGGAATCATCTACATGAAATATTTAATACTTTGACATATTCATTATCGTTATTTTATTTTTATATTTCATGTTTTATTATGAGATTTATAATTACATATATTTTGAAAGTTGGTATTAAATTTTATAAATTAGTTTTAACTATCAAAAAATAAAATAGAATAAAATTTGTTTATTGTGAAAATTTTAAAAAGTTTAAAAAATAGTGTTTAAATCTAATTAAATTTTAGATTATGGTTTAATAATTGAATTGTAATTAAAGATCCATATTAACTATTAAGAGTTGAGAGGAATTAAATATTTCCAGGTACAAACTTTTAATTTTTTCTTTTTTTTTAATATATTAAAACAATCACTATTTTTTTGGTAATCTAGTAATTGAAATTAAAAAAAATAGAAAAAAAAACAAATTCAAACATATATATATATATATATATATATATATATATATATATATATATATATATATATATATATATATATATATATATATAATTTTTTATTTTTCATTATTTTAATAAGCTATGTTATATGAACATCTCCCAATAATTAGATATATATTTTTTAAAATAATACAATTAAAATAAAATAAAATGAACATGTTTGAGTGTTTTTAGGATTCATTGCATCTATTTTTAAAGATTAGACAGATGTGGTCAATCATGAAGATGAGGTAAGAAGAAAATCCAATCAATAACAATAGAAGATTCAAATTATACTTAGTTTAGAAGCCACTCTAAATGGACCTAATAATTAAGAACAATTTTACTATTCAAATTATTATTATTATAAATTAGTAACTATTATTATAATGAAATAACCAAAAATATAAATAAAAAATAATTGTTATATACTTGATTCATTCTTATATTTTTTTATTATAAATTTTAATAAATTATTTAAAATTAAAACCATGATTAAATCCAAAAAAAACATTTATAATTAAAATTTTAAGGAAATAATATATATTAGTAACTCACTAATGTGATAAGATATGAAGATAATAAAGAAAAAGAACTAAATAAAGGAACCAAAATAAATTATAAACTCAGTAATGTGATAAGATATGAAGATAGGTCCTAGAAAAGGGGAAAACAAGATATGAAGATAGGTTGTAGAATAAGGGAAAAAATAGAGTAGGTTATAAGATAATAGAGAATATTTGGAAAAGGTTTAAATAAAAAATTTAAAAATATATATAATCTAATAAATTATCCAAATTGGGTATGAAAAGTGGATTTAAAAAGAAATGCAATAAATTTAGAAGAACATTTAAATTTAGATTTTTAAAAATATCTAATATAGATTCTTAAAAATATCTATCATGAGTTATTAGATTCTGGGAAGAATTAATGATGCATTTGGGTATGAAAAGTGGATTTAAAAAGAAATGCAATAAATTTAGAAGAACATTTAAATTTAGATTTTTAAAAATATCTAATATAGATTCTTAAAAATATCTAACATGAGTTATTAGATTCTGGGGAGAATTAATGATGCATTTTTTAATTTATTCATATTAGTATTAGTATGTGGTGTAAATATTATAATAAGCATAGTTATATTTTATTTTTTAATATAAAAATAATTTATATCTATTTTTGTTTGTTAGAAATGTTTTTTAATTACATCTCTTTAATATGGATAGATTTTTGAGTGTCTCATTTCAATTAAACATATAATAAGGATATTGAATAGTCTAACAAACAAAACCCACACCTTAACCAATTACTATAATACCATGTCATTTATTATAATACAAGAATTACTTATATCTTATTATATCATATTATTTTTTATTTTTTTAAATAATAAAATCTATTATATCTTATTATACTATTTTATTATATCATTAACATGGTAATATTACACTAATGGTTAAGAACATGTGTTTCCTCTTAAGAGGTTACATGTTCAAATCCAGAAGGGGGTAGGGTATGTATACCTTCGTAGACTTTACCAGTCAGATCGCTGGTAATAATAATAAAAATAGATTATTATTATTATTATTATTATTATTACATAATTATTTTTATAATTTCATATTAATAAAATTTTAAATTAAAATTTTACAAAATAAAAATTATATTATCTAATTTTATTTTTAATTGTTTTCACTATACATTGAAACTTTTTAAACATTTTTTTCAATTGTTTTGGTGAAAATATCTATAAAAAAAATAATTATTCTCTCTTTATTTTGTATTTGCTCTCTAATAAATTGATGATATAATCAACATAGATCCATCTTAACTCTCTATCAAGCTTCCATAGGGATCAAATCTCTAGAGGTGCAAACATTTAACCTTATCCTCAAGTTTTTCACCTCTAGAAATGTGATCCCTTTCTACTCTTGATAGATTAAGAGTTAAGATGGATCTATGTTGGTTTAATACATTAATATTAATGTATTAAAAATATAATAATATAATATTTATTATTATTATTATTAATATATTTTATAGTATATTATGACCTGTAATCATTACATTGTTTACAAAT
>ML782680.1:305079-351394 GCA_009831015.1 Picea engelmannii | reverse complement strand
TATTATTATTATGCTTTATGTTACATGAACATCTCCTCCATAATGGGATGTAGAGAATCTCTACCCAATTATGTGTGTTTTGTTTTTTAAATGAATATTAAATTGATTGCATATCATTTATCATACTAAGATCATCAGAGTGCCAAATTTGTTACTTGAATATGTTGTATGTTCAAATAACTCCTTTACAAGTTTATCTAATTACAACTTTATATTTTACCTTCTATCATTGATTATAACACTTTCAAAATAAATAAATAAATTACTCAACCTAAAAAAATATTATATAAACAAAACTTCCAAAATGCAAATTACCTTCAATATATCTACAAACTACACTTTATTTGTTGGATGCCAACACACCATCCTAAGATAATTCTTGAGAACATATACCAACTACAAAAGTTATATTTGGTTTGGTTATGTAAGAGAAATCAAACTCCCTACAAATTGATGATACATTGTTTCATTTTTCTAACCTAGCATTTTCAAAACCAATTGATGATACATTGTTTCATTTTTCTAACCTAGCATTTTCAAAACCAATTGATGATACATTGTTTCATTTTTCTAACCTAGAATCTTCTAAATGGTTTAGGTTTACCTCCATTATTTTTAAAGGTAAAAATTATATTGTATTAAGAAAAAACGGAGGTTGCAAATAAATTTGGACAACCTAAGGATGTGAAAAGTGAGGTCGACAACTCTTATTCTTGAAATTTCTAATATCTAAACAAATGAGATGGAAGGTGAATTTTGCATTTCCCCACTTTCTTACTCCAATTACAACAAAACCATTATATTTCTTAACGAACTAACTTTATAGTACGATACAATAAAATAACATTTAAGATGATGAACCTCACAAAGAATAAAAAAATTCACAAAGGCTTCACTTAGTGAACCTATGAAATAAAATGTTCTTTCATGGGACATTAAAGAATGCTATGATTCACTAGATATTGAAAACTCCCTCCCATAACCCTTTTGTTGAAACCCCCTACTACTAATACAAATTTCCAATTTTTAAAAAACCCGATTTTTACTAGATATACTAGGTGTCCATTTTTTCGTTGTTCGACAACATAGATATTCCACCAGATGATGAACACCTTCAATAACCACTCACACAACCATATCAAATATAAGAACACTGAAATTTTGATGTGGTAAAACCCCTACATGGAAACATCCACGAATCCAACCAATCTGACCACTTGGAGAAACTTATTAATGCAAAAGAAAAAAAATTACAAAGAGATTTTACAAGAGAGTTTCTCACAATCGATCATTGGAAAATGACCCTCCATGCTCTTTAAATAGAGATCATGGATCAATCGGGTGTTAATCCATGTATCAATGTAGCCGTTAAGATCAAGGAGAATATGAACCATCGGATCACTCTATGTCGGGAACATATCGTGACCGCCAGATTTCCTAACTACAAATGCATAATAAATAAACACACTAAGAAACACACTTTTACCTAACGACACATTAGACCAAGTAGATCTTAACTAACTCCTAAGTGTCTAAATATCCTAACATCCCCCCTTAAGAACAATTTGGGATAGGATTGAAGGATTTAAAATAGTGACACAATATGAGAAGGAAGGAGGAATTAGAGCCTATCCCCCCTTAATGACAACTTCCCGAAATCCTAACATAGATAAAAGTTTGGAAAACTTCGCTTCTATAAGAGACTTTGTGAAAATGTATGCAACTTGATCTTTTGTAGGGAAAAATAACACTTCAATAACTTGATCATGAATGAGCTTTCTGATGAAGTGCATGTGTAGCTCGATGTTGAACTAGGTATTTGGTGAGCTTGATGGCTCTCTGATTGTCGCACCAAAGGATGGTCAGATGTTATTGTTAGAATCCAAACTATGAAAGGATCTGTCGAAACTACAAGGCTTCCTGACTTGCATTTACCGCTGCTCGGTACTCTGCTTCTGCTGAAGAAAGTGCAATAGCTTGTTGTTTCTTATAGGCCCAAGTGACAGGTCCTGAACCAAGGATGTAAACATATCCTGTAGTAGAATTTCGATCATCAGGGTCACAAACCCAATTCGAATCAGTGAAACCAACCAATAAAGGAGTCCCCCCTGAAATGTAATGTATCTCGAACTAAACTGTACCCCGTGCATGCTGAAGTATCATTTTAGTTGCTTTCCAATGGGTTTCATGGGGTGTTTGCATATACCGAGAAACAAGACCAAAAACAAAGGAAAGATCAGGATGAGTATGACTCAAGTATAAGAGGCTACCAACTAAATGACAGTACAAAGTCGCATCAACTTCGGGAGAAATACAGGTGGAAATAAGATTGAGTCCATAATGGAAGGGAGAAGGGGCTCATTTACAATCGTCCATGTGGAAGAAACGGACAAGGTCACAAGCGTACTTGGACTAGGAAAGAAAATTTCCTTCATTGGTTTGCAAAACTTGGAGGCTAAGGAAATAGTGCAAAAAGCTTAAGTCTGTCATTTCAAATTTCCTTTTAAGGTTGGTTTTCACATGGTTTAAATTTTTTGTGTCACTACCAGTAAGGATAAGGTCATCAACATAAAGGACACGAATTATGAGATGGATTCCTACCTTGTTGGTATAGACATTAGGATCATAATGGCATCTTGAAAATCTGGTGTCAATAAGAAAGTTGTCCATTTTGGCATACCAAGCTCGGGGAGATTGCTTAAGACCATAAAGATATTTCTTAAGGCATCAAACAAGGCTAGAGTCATTATGGAGATAGCCAAGAGGTTGTTCCGTGAATATTTCTTCTTGCAAATCCCCATGCAAGAAGGAATATTTAACATCCATCTGATGGACCTCCTATTTATGTGAGGATGCAAGGGCAAGAACAAGATGGATGGAATCATTTTGGCTATTGGGGCAAAGGTTTCATTATAGTCAATTCCTTCAACTTGGGAAAATACTATGGCAACTAACCGAGCCTTGTGCCTTTCAACACTTCCATCTGATGCATACTTAGTTCGGTAGACCCATTTACATCTGACAAGTTTTCTTTCCTTTGCAAGAGGTAGAAGATCCCAAGTATGTGTTTCCATTAAAGAACAATACTCTTCATTCATTGTTGTATCCCAATCTAGATGACCTGAAGCTTCTGCAAATGTATCTGGATCACGAGTCTCTAAAACTTGAAGCATAAAAGAAGAGGTTCGCTAGAAATGTGAATGCGTTCGATCTTGATCTGAAGGATCACCAACAAGATCACCAACTGCTTCTCATGTTGAACAAAACCATCTAGGAAGCAGTGGTGCTGGTGCTGGTGTTGGTTCAGGTTCAATGGACTCATCTAGAGGAAGGTGAGAAGGAGGAGGTGGATTTTCATCCTCATTGTCATCATATGAAGAAGAAATTGGAATAGGAACATAAGAAGACACAAACGTCGAAGATGGATCACAGGTCGAAGAAGGCACAATCGTCGAATTAGGCTCGCAGGCCAAGAGATTTTCATAGAATTTAACATCTCTTCTAATAAAAATTTCATTACAATGTGGTTGAAGAAGTATGTAACCTTTGAAATCTTCAAAATAACCAACAAATATACACTTCTCACTTTTAGGCTGCAATTCTTTCCTTTTTTCATCAAGAATGTGAGCCCACACTATACTGCCAAATACACAAAAGTGACTTACATCTGGTTTAATTTTAGTCCATGCTTCTTCCAGTGTTATGTTTTCAAGAGCCTTTGTGGGAGTGTGATTTACTATGTAATTTGCACAATTGATGGCTTTTCCCCAATACTTTAGACTTAATCCCTTATATTGGATCATACAATTAGACATTTCTTTTAATGTACGATTCTTTCTCTCAGCAACACCATTTTGTTGAGGTGTATATGGAACAATGTGTTGTATTTGGATTCCCTGTGTAGTGTAGTAACTTGTAAAATTACTGTTCACATATTCACCTCCATTATCTGTTCTTAACATTTTAATTTGATGTCCAGATTGCTTTTCTACAAGGGCCTTGTAGGCCAAAAACGTGTCAAAAAAATTGCTTTTAATTTTTAAGAAGTAAACCCAAGTATGTCTGGAAATGTCATCAATGAAAGTTAAGAAATACTTGCACCTGGAAAAATAAGGAGAAGAGAGTGGACCATAGAAGTCACTGTGAACAAGCTGTAAAGGGCCTGAGGCATGCCAAGAGGCACATTTGTCAAAATTGTCCCGATGATGTTTTCCAAGAACACAACCGACACAAACACCATCTTTGCATGAAAAAAGAGGAAGACCAGTCACCATCTGTTGATTACATAGTTTTTGCAATGAGCGATAGTTTATATGACCAAACCACTCATGCCAAAGTTTTCTCAAGTCATCACTATGAGCAACAAAAAATGATGGAAAAGATGATGACCCAAAGTTGTCAAATTTGTACAACTTGGTAATATCATCAACAATTCCAGTTGCAAGAACATTTTGAGGATATTTTAGATCCTTGATTACAACTTGGTGAGGTGAAAAATCTACGATTTTACCTTCACTTGAATGAGTGATTTGATATACTTATAGAATGTTACATGAAAGACTTGGAACACATAATACATCATTGAAATGAAAATTGTATACTTGAATTGTTCCAAATCCTACAACACTAAGAGATATATCATCACCAACAAATATTTTCTTGGTGTTACATTCATTTAGAGTAGAAAATATGGATTTCTCCTCAACCATATGATAAGATGCTCTAGAATAAATAAGCCACTCATCAGAAGAAGAAGAAGAAGTTGCATTGAAGGAGAAACTAGAAGCAGAAAGTGCATGTCCATGAGAAGAAGAAAAAGAAGTAGAATCGACATTGATGTTCTTCTTCTTAATTGCTTCTTTTAAAGCCTCTATCTTCTTGAAACATTTGGACTCATCATGACCATCTTTCCCACAAAAGTTGCAATGTTTGTCATTCTTCTTATTTTTAGATTTTTCTCATTTGTCATCATTGGGAGATGAAGTTGTTTGAGTGGGTTTGGGACCCTTGTTTTGATGCTTGTTGTTACACATCAAAATTACACACTTTGATAGTGTCGCAAGTGTCGTCATTACAAAGGTCGCAAGTGTTGCATTTTTCTCACAAGGTCACAAGTGTCACATGTTGCTCACAAGTGTCGCAAGTGTCAGGGAAGCATACTGCCATGATGCCTATGTCGTGCCTATAATGACATGAGAAAGACACTTGAAACACCTCAAACATTTGATTTGGAAGAGGAGAAATGAGTCAGCAGGCTTGCAAACCTTTTGCCATCTGAAAGCACCTCAAAAACAGAGTTTTTGGAGGGGAGCGCTCCCCCTTACACTATCTCGGAGCGCCAGTGCTCCCCCTTACACTGTCAGGGAGCGTTATAACTCTCCCCTGGCCCTTTTGAGGGAGAGCTATAGATTTTGAGAGTGCTGGCGCCCCCCTAAAGCCTACAGGGGAGCTCTACAACGCTCTGATGGCCCTTTTGAGGGAGCGCTACCTATTCTGGGCAGTTGTTAAGTTGTTGAGATGAATGAGGGAAGCATATTTTCATTCTTGGAAAGGCAGTTGAGCTCGAATCCCTAGTCCAGCCATGATCCTAGGGCATATCCTCAACTGAAGGAGGCAAATCCTCAACTTCCCCAAGGATATCTCAAGTGGTTGAAGCCTCTCCAAGGCTATATAAGCAAGCTTTCTAATGGTGAAAGAGGAATGGAAAAAGGAGAATTACACCAAACTTATGATCTCATAAGTGGTACTGGAGCTGATTGGGGAAGAACTGCTGGTATGAAACTTATGATCTTGGAGAAAATACACAGTCAGCAAAAGGAGAGTGATCAGTGAAGCCATTGTTGTCTAGTTTGTGGATCTTTTAGGAAAGGGTTAGACGAAGAGGACTCGGCGAAGCTATCGCATTCGCATCTACGATTGTAAGTACTGTTGTCGTTATTCTCATCAATATGACATGCTTGGCCTGTTTCTTTCTAGTTTGTGTCTGATGTCACATGAACTTATCATTAATTGATAGATCTATTTTCAAGCTAATATCAATAGAGTAGGAAGTGGTTGTATCTTGTTTTGTCCACAGGATCCAGAGAGAAGCAAAGGATCGAAGCGCAACTAGGAGCGTGCAGGGAAAAAAGTCCATAAAGAGGTACTTTTGTCATCCTTCCTTCTCATGTGTTAGTTTAGATGGATTTGAAAGGAAGTCAGTGTCCATGTTAAGCATTTTCTGTCTAGAGTTAGGGTCAAGCTCTTAGAGGCGATCTACCTGTCCGCAGGGAGATTTTCCTACAACACTTGTTATGGTGAGGATGTTGCTTCTTGGGATTCTTGGGTTTATCTTTATATTGGACTACTAAGGCTTTGTTGGAGGTACCTTCAATGTTGATCACTCCAAGTTGTACACACTTATCTTTCTCTCTAATCAAAGCATCACAAAAGGACTCAAGAGTGGTTTTTTGATAAGCTTCCCCTATAGCCTCTCTCATGGCATAGAAGGTAGATGCAAACACATAATATGCACTACCTAGATTGGAAAGAATAATATAGATGAAATCCTCTTCCTCCAGCTTTATGTTACACTCTTCACATAAAATTCTAAGTGTTTTAAAATTAGATAGATAGTCTTCAATGCAAGAAAAATCATTTGGACTTAACGTCAATATCTGATTTTCTAACTTATGTGCTTGAATAATATTATATTTACCAAACACAGATTCAAGCTTTTCCCAAGCTTCATCAGGGTCATCAATTTCTTGAAGGCGAAACCTTAAATTAGGAGAGATGGACATTCTGATTATTCCACGTTCTTCGTCATTCCTATTATCCCATTTGACTTTATTTTCATCATAAGTGGGTTCTTTTTCCTTTCCCAAGTTAATCCAATACATGCCTTTACTTCTTAATAAATTCTCCATATGGGATTTCCATCGGAATTAGTTTGTGTTGGTAAGAAAAAGATCATTGGAAGAAGTCATATTAAATATGTAGATAATATGAGTTTAAAAACTGAAACTGATGATCTGGATGGAAATATCTCGAAAAATTAGGCGGTTAAAAAAAACGACACCGAAAACGGTCTTTGGATGTGAAAGTTATGCCCTTTTAAAAAAGGCATAAACGGTAACCAAAGAGCCACTTGGACAGTAAAAGTTGGTCCACGTGGTGATACCCCTCCAAATAACCTCACTTTTACAAATAAGTTTCTTTATGAAGTGACCCACTTTTATAAAAAGAAGTGGGGATCACTTTTACAATGAAGTTACTTTATAAAATAAAGTTGCATGCAAAATAAATAACTTTAAAATAAAGCTACTTATAGTGATTCACTTTTATATTTGAAGTGAAATACACTTTAAAATGGATGCATGAACTTTTTCAAAAAAAAAGAAACAAAAACGAGACTTGAACTCAAGACCTCTTACTTAATAAAGCAAGCAAAACATATTGTGTTGTTTAGAAGGAGGATTGGGGGTGTTGTTTTTGTGGAAGACGACCTTGGAGAGTGTGCTCATAAAAAACTCTTTTCACACAAGAAAAAAATTTCACTTCTCGATGACAACAATGGTTAGATCTGGGTTAGCTTACCCAAAAAATGCACTTTTTTCTGATCTTTTCTTGATTTGTTGAGATCGCATAGCGCACGGGGCAAAGAGAATACACAGATCCAAAAGACTATCAACTCGGAAACAAAAAATATAAACCGAAATAATACTTTTCAAAAAATTAAAAAGGGCGTATTCAGGCTTTATACCTCCAGATCTGACTGAAATGGATGTATCTTGGGCAAAAAGAAACCTTTTCGAGTGGAAAAAAAGAATTCCTGACTGAAACGAGTTTTATGGACACAATGGAACAATCCTCTCAGTCTATAAATGTATGGAAATGGTAGAAACCATATATGAGACAACTCGACTTCATGATCTCGATCTACAATGGGAGTGGGTCTTCAAATAGGCTCGGGTACCATGTTCGACAACATAGATATTCCAACAGAGGATGAATGCCTTCAATAACCACTCACACAACTAGATCAAAGATAAACACACCGATATTTTGACGTTTTAAAACCCCTATGAGGAAACATCCACGATCCCATCCAACACAACCACTTGGAACAATTTATTAATGCAAAAGAAAAAAAATTATAGAGAGATTTTGCAAGAGAGTTTCTCACAATTGATCATTGGAAAATGACCCTTAATGCTCTTTAAATAGAGATCATGGACCAATCAGGTGTTAATCCATAGATCAATGTAGTCGTTAATATCGAGGATAATATGAACTGTTGGATCACTCAATATCGGGAACATATCATGACTGTTGGATTTCCTAACTACAAATGCATATTAAAGAAACACACTTTTACTTAACGACACATTAGACCAAGTAGATCTTAACTAACTCCTAAGTGTCTAAACATCCTAACATTCGTGGCATTTTTAATACCCATTTTTATTTCTACCCCTAATACAAAAACATGTTAGAACTCTTATATCCCGCAAAACCATACAAATAATTAAAAAATAAGTAAACAAGTGCATTGACATCCCAATATAAGGATATGTCAATTTGGTAGGATAGTCTTGGGTTCTGTGGCTTCATGTTGTACTATTTTCACCCCTATATATAGTCTAACACATGGTCATTCATTTTCTAAGGATTGGGGTTTATTTAACTAAAAAATGTTAGAGCAGAGAACCCTTGTACTAAATTTTTTTTACATCCCCATTTGAAAAAATTCATGAAATCACACCAGATTGATGGATTTAACTTCTTTAAAAAGAACGCTATAGTTGAAGGACATGGTGGTTTCATTTTGTCACATGAATCATGAGCAGGGAAGTCCTTCCTTATGATTATATTTATTCAAAGTTTTTTTACCAAGTAACAAAAGGAAAGACCATTGATTTTAGCACCCACAATAATTTAGGGCTCATGGATAAAAAATATTTAAAAAATGGGGAATGTATGGAATTCCTATTGATACCCTATATTATGTAACCAATAAGGAATAAATGTTGAGATGTAACCAACCTCAAATGATGAGAGAATGAAAAGAGAAAAAGAGTATTCTCATTGTAAGTTATTCACAGTTCTCAAGTATAGTTTGTGGAAAAATACAAAATCAAATGGCAGAATGTTGCTAATATTTTCTACTTGATGAATCATGATTGTTGGTTTTAGATGAAGGGAATTTCCTCTTAAATAAGGACACCAACATACTCAATGATCTTTGCCATAGATATACAAGGATATGTGTGTTATTATAAGGCCTAATATTTTATATTTGAACTCTTTTCAATCCTTCTTCAATTAGTTGATCAATATTATTACTACAATTGAGAGGCATCCAAAACTAATGTATCAGGTACATGTTCAAGATATAGTGGAGAGAATCTTCTCTAAATTTTTGGGTTATGCACTACATAGTAGCATTGAAGAGGTTAAGACATCCACTCTACATTATCTCCAAGAACTAACATTAATATTTGTTCATTACTCTAAAGGAGATGTAAATTGAATATTTACTTGGACTTGTTGACTTCACTATTAAGCTTAATCTAAATGATAAATAGAGAGGAGGACTAACCAAGATACAAAACATTTTAGGAAATATAATGTTTGTAGCAATATGCATACATCCTTTACTTGAAGGAGAGAATCCTTCAAGATGGTTGGAGCTTAATGTGACCAATATTGGGATTACTCTTACTAATATTAATGTAGATCCATATGATGGAGTGAAAACAAAGTTTTCCCTTGACATTTTGATCCTTTATGAGACAAATAAGGAGAAACTATTATTTTTCAGTTGGTACCTCCCCCTTCTAACTCTATTAGAAAATATGATAATGGAAAAGAAAAATTGGAGCAAAGGTTCTTAAATATCAAGACTAGATGGTAGCACTCCTATAGAACTCAGGGAAATAAGTATTGAAACATTCAACCATGCTTCATATTTAAAGGTTAATTTTCCTTCTATTAAGTCACATGGAGAGGGAATTCACCTCATAGGTGCTCGTAGGGTTATCATCTTGGACACTCCTTGGAATTAATCAATTAGGCTAGTAAGTGTGGAAATCCCCTTACTCTAGCACCTAGGTATCTTTTTATCTAGTGATTTCCTTACTGCAAATCAGATTAGCAACTCATAAAACAAAAATACACTATTGGAATATTCAACTCAAACAAATCTAGTAGAAGAAATACTAGAAACCAAAAATATCGTGCATAATCACAAATATATTATTCCCATCAACTAAGATTATCATTCAAATAACTTCAAATCTTAAAAGGGCTCCCTTACTGGGAAAATGACCCAAATAGAAAAGAGATAAAGTACATAAAAAACCTGACTCGCTTGATCTGTTGCCAAACTTGTTGTACGATCATGTACGAAAACAATGTGACCATTACACTGATATACATGATGTCTTGCGCTATCTGTGCAACTGTAAATCTGAAACTCATGATGACTAACTGACTGTTCCAGAATACTTGCATTGTTCTTTGGAATCTGATCCTTTTGTTGTACGGTTATTCTCTCTCTTCCTTTAGCCTAGATATCCATATGGAAGCCCTTCTCCACCTATCCAATATCTCCTTGAATCAAATTCCTTGGCGATCCAACTCCCTCTGTCTCAAATCAATCTTTCTCAATCAATATGACAAAGTAAAGTGTATCATTTGTCTTCCTCTTTCACCCCAGCCTTGATTTTATAAGATTGACTTATGACTTAACCCTAATCTCCAAAGTGATTGATAATTGAGATTACTTTTCACCTCACTTGAGATCAATGACTATTATTTAATTCAGCAATGCTAATTAAAGCATTCCCTTAAATAAAACTCATCTTACTAATTAAAATTACTTTACTTTAATCATTCCTTTAATTAAAGTAAAGTCAAGGATGGAAGGCTTTGGATGATTTCCACACATATAGACACATATACCTGTGTAGAAATATCTGTTTGATGCTACCATGCACCAACACTCCCTCCTATAATGGAATTTATTTCTTGAAGAGGCACCTAGAATTGGTTCTACCTCTGATCCTGGAACAATGTTCCACACATCATCCTCCTCACTGGAATCCCTCCAACCCTACTGGTTAGCTGCTCCTTGAACACTAGAAGTCTCGGAATTGGTGATGATACATATCAATTCCATGAAGTTTGGAAACCTCGTCAAAGTTATTCTCTCCCTCAATGTGATCCTAGAATCCTACTGCTTCTGAGCACCCATCAATGTCATATTGTACCAACTCAGTCTCCTGGAAAGACTGGGAGGGGCTATCTCCCTCTTCCCATCTGAAGGTTGACTCCCCACACTTGAAGTATATGAAATATTTTCACCCTTCACCTATTTACCCTTTGGATCCTCTTGTTCCTCATCCTATGTTACTGACATCAATCCATGATCCAAGATCCCCTTATATAATCTTACATGCTTTCCTTGTAACCTATTTAACCTACCCTCTTTTACACCAAAGTTGATTATTGTGTCAGGGTTATCTCCCTATGAATGCATGAACACTTTTCCTTTTTGTAACAAGACTGCATAACCCTTGTCCTCTAGAGTTGATAATGAGTGCAAATTCATCCTCAATTCTGGGACATACAACACATCTTCCACCTCCAGAGACCCTCTTGACTCCAGATGGAACCTAATTGTCCCAACTCTCTCTACACCACACTTAGCATGAGTGCCAAGCTCCACCTATATCTAAGTCTATCTCTAACCATATAGTTAACTAATCATGTTTCCTCATCATATGATGAGAAGCACCACTTTCCAAGAACCATGCACTCCTAGTAGTTGTGTTGGTAGAAAGGTAAGAAAATGGTGAGCAATCCTTCTCAAACTTTGCTGCAAACTCATCAAGTTTCATCTCTTCTGATATTGTTGTTTGCGTATTTCCTTTACCCTTCTTCTTCTTCTTCGGACACTGTGATGCATAGTTCCCATAATTGTGGCACACAAAGAACTTGATTTTACTCAAGTCCTTCTTACCTGGATGTGAGGTTAACTCCTCACTATTACTCTTGTAACCCTTTCCTTTTCCCTTTCTTGTCTTACTAACAAGGGCTAGGTTCTCCTCCTCTTCATCTCCCTGCTTTCCTACTTTAGACTCCTCTTGAGTCTCTTCTTGGATGCAATCATCCCAAAGCCTCTACCAATATGAAATATTTTCCCGATATCAGACTCCCTTGACAAATTGTTTCCAAGACTTGGGAAGACCATTTAATGCCACATTCACAAGATTTCCATCCTCCATTTTCACCCCTATGGCTACAAGCTAATCACACATCTATGTGATCCTCATGAGAAAGCTGGTAACATTGTCAAATCTAGACATATGCACCAATCTGATCTTATTTCTTTAGACCATATTCGTATTCATGTTAGTGCTCTAGAATAAACCTACCAAGGCATCAAACATCTATTTGGTCATATTCTTCTTAGAAAATTGAGGAATTAGATTATCCTTCACTGAATCCAAGAGGGCCCTCTCTGCTTTGATATCCTTCTTTTTGTGAGATTCCAAAGCTATCGAATATGTCGGTCGAACAACTACTTTGTCCACTAACTCCCAAAGGTCACACTCTTTAATGCCAAAGTTACTCTTGCTTTCCAAGATAGAAAGTTGGATTCTCCATCCAATTTTTCTTCAACTATCAAAGGTGCTATTGCCATCCCTTAGACTTGATAAACTTCCCTAGAAATAGCCTACTATTGAAACTACCCCTGTACTGACATGTATAGCCTCTTCCAGCGTTATTTGTGTTGACTGCACAACCTGTATGCTAATACTCACATTGTTCCATGTGACTTGTATAATGATACCTGTGTTGTTACCGTGGGACCTATAACCGAATACCTGAGCTATTTGCGTGGCTATATAAAAATACCTTCACTGTCCTCGGTGATGGACCCGACCACAGTATGATTGTTTCCCTAAAGTTTCTCCTTCAATTCCTGCTTGTTGGCTATGGATATGAGATCTGGATTCCTCTTAGAGCGATTTCTATGATACCATGTTGAAATCCCCTTACTCCAACACCTAGGTATCTTGTTATCTAGTGACTTCCTTACTGCAAATCAGATTAACATCTCACAAAACAAAAGTACACTATTGGAATATTCAACTCAAACAAATCTAGAGGAAGCAATACTGGAAACCAAAAATCTCATGCATAATAAGAAAATATATTCTTCCCATCAACTAAGATTATCATTCAAATAACTTCAAAGATTACAAGGGCTCCCTTACTGAGAAAATGGACCAAATATAAAAGAGACAAAGTAGATCAAAAATATCATTGGCTTGATTTGTTGCCAAACCTGTTGTATGATCATGTACGACAACATCACGATTGTTACGCTGATATCCACGTTGTCCTATGATATCCACACAACTGTAAATATGAAACTCACATTGACTGCGTGACTATTCCAAAATAGCTACACTAATCCACGACAACTAATCCTTTTGTCGTACGACTATTATCTCTCTTCCTTTGTCCTAGATATCTATATGGAAGTCCTTCTCCACATATTCAATATCTCCTTGAATCAAAGTCCTTCTTGATCCAAATTCCTCTATCTCAAATAAATCTCTCTCGATCAATCTGACAAAGAAAAGTGTATCATGTGTCTTCCTCCTTCAGCCTAAACTTGCGTTTATAAGATTGAGGTATGACTTAACCCTAATCTCCAAGGTGATTGATGGTTGAGATTACTTCTCACATCACTTGAGATCAACAACTATTGTTTAATTCGCTAATGCTAATTAAAGCATTTCCTTAAACAAAACTCAACTTACTAGTTATAATCACTTTACTTTAATAATTCTTTTAATTAAAGTAAAGTCAAGGATAGAAGACTTTGGATGATTTCCACATGTCTATACACATAGACTTGTGCGGAAATACATTTTTGAAGCTACCATGCATCAACAATAAGACTAAAGTAAAAAATGACAATTTGAACATAGAAAACCCTTTGCAGTAATACACACCTTGGGCTTGAAAGATTTGAAGCTAGGGTAGAAGGAGCTAAACAAGTTATGGTACAAAATGTTTATGCAACATTATTATGTACTTTAGGGGAATTCTGATTTGCAAAAAGGGAAACACACTAAAATAATGAACATGCTTGACACTCTTAATAAGCATAAATAAATATTATATTAATGCAACAAACTAAATTACAAATACAATAGAGAATCTAAATGATATGAAAGAAAGAAATAAGGATTACATTATTGTACATTGGTAACTAAAATTATATAATGGGACCATTAAAGTACATCACAATAAAAAATCTATATACATAGTGAAAGTACCAAATATATAGTTCCTAGCAAGTACACACTTGTTTCTTTTTTAAGGTAGAATAAGATCACATGTGAACTCAACTTCTCTACATTCATTTTAAGAAAGTTGGTATTAATTAGCCATTACATAACATCATCAATATACATATGACCATTTACTTCAACTGTATGAAGTCTCATATTGAATGGATTATCCACTGATTGGTCTCTCAGGAACACAAGTAATAATAGTGTAGCGGTGAATAAATAATCTATAATGAACCCTTGGGAACCGAACCAAAAAAATAATTTCTATTGTGTGGTATCTTAGGTATCTGCATTAAATTAACACTTTTTGGTCTCTACGGTGAATCCTCGAACGCGATATCAAAACCCTACATCATCTACCATGACACACTAATTTGACATAATTGTGCTCCAGTGCCAGAATTGAACGGTCTCATATCGAACGCACTTTTGATTGAATGACCTCTGAAGTCTCATATTGAATAGATTCTCCATTGAACGGTCTCTAAGAACTATGTGGTGGGTTTTCCCATGGTTAGATGATAAGCACGCGGTGATAGACCAGGTACACAAGTTCCTTCTACAAGTTCACATTTACTTCTTTTTCTTTTTAATACAATATGAGTAACTCACCCCAGAGACAAAAAAGAACTCTCAAGGGGAGAGCTAACAAAATAACCCTAGAGATTCTATATGCATATATATAATCAACAGAACAATGTAGAGAAGAGAGATAATCCAAACTAGAACATAGTAGAGAAGAGAGAAGTCAAACTTAAAACCCAGCTGGAAACAATGCTTGCTAATCAATTTAAATCCTATGAATACAAGATTGAGACAAAGATAGAAAACAAAATATTAGGGTTGGAGAGTGAGTTGCGAGAAATGAAGGCTAGAATACAATAAACAAAAAAACAAAATCAAGAAAAAAAACAATCAACCCAGAAGGCAGAGGTCGAATAAAATTGTAATCTTAGGGATAAGATTATGGATATAGAAGAAACGATAATTAGAAATCTAGTTGTACATCATTTGGAACCTAAGTTGGATATCAAACCCATCAAAGAATAAATGAAAAATATCATATAATACTACCATGAACGTAACAAAAGAGCCTCGAATCTCATAATTTTTGGGGTAAAAGAGAAGAAAGATGAGGACACCCTCGCAATAGTCAAGGAAGAACTAGAAAATAAATCACAAATTGAGACAACTTTCTTCATAGAAGAAAAGAGGTTGGGAAAAATAATTGAACATAAATATAGGTTGATTCGGGTTAAGGTAAGCTCTAATGACCATAAATACGACATACTCAACAAAAATTCAATCTTAAAAGGGTCAGGAATATTTATCAATGAAGACCTCATTCCAGAGGACCATATTGAATTAAGGAAGGAAGTTCAAAAGGTGAAAGAATCCAAGAAGGAAGGGAAATGGGAAATCATTTGGAATCGAAAGGATATTATTAGGGATAGAGACAAAAATGATAACAATAAATAACAATTTGGGACACTCCAGATCCTTTTTTGGAACTGTCGTGGTTTTCCATGGAGTAAAGGACCCATACTAAGTTGGATATCGAGTGACATTGGAATTATTTTCTTGGTTCAAAATTGGGAGTATGAAGAATGTAAAGTACCTAGCATAGAAGGATTTGTTTTGTGGTCCACATGGAACAAGAAGTCCTCTCATAGAGGGATTGGAGTCATAGTTTGTAAAATAAAAACTAACATCTCTCCTCACATTTGAATTCATGAGAAAGATCCTCTCAATTAGTACATATGGATGGAGATATCATATATTAATGCTAAGAATATTTATATAGAAACATGTTAGTTCACACCTATTAACTCTACTTTCTATACAAAAACAATCTAGATAAGAATTGTACCTACAAAATCTTAGAGCAAGATATATACAATATGAAAAATGAAGGTAGTATCCCCCTGTTATGAGACTTCAATGACTCCAATCCTAATCCTCTATGGCTAGATGAAGACCTTGTTTTAGCTAACAGTTACAAAATAAAATTTGAATACCTAACTGAGAATTTTTTTGGTAATGAGTTAATCAAGTTCTGTAGTTCTCAAGATTTAATAATTTGCAATGGTCTACGCAAGTGGTCAAAATCTAACAGGATGACTTGTATCCACAGGCTAGGTAGCAGTGTCGTGGATTATGTAATATTTGATATCCCAATATACAACCAAATAACAAACTTTGATCTGTTAGATGACCATGAACTTGACTATGATAATAGACCTCTAACCCTAACTCTTAATGTTGTCATGCACAAAATCCCCATTGAATATAACTCTGATAACCAAAGGAACTTACTTTTAGACAAACATAAATTCAATATTTTCCTAAAATACCTAAGTAATGCTTTAAATCTCATATCCTATCAGAACAATATTGAAGCTGATTATCATAATTTTACAACAATCTTCTCTACTTCCATTAGCAAATTCTCTATTGAGGTGTTATGTAAAAAGAAAAATAGTACAACTAACCCTTGGTACGATAATGAATGCAAAATTGCTAGAAAATCCATTAGGGATGCTTCCAATGCATCTTTAAAATCTGATAAGCTAAATAGTTACAAAACCTTAATTAAAAGGAAGAAAAAAAACTATATAAATATAAAGCAAGAGAAGATTTTGAACTGATTTAAGATAGATCCTTTGATTCTTTGAAAATATATTTTCCCCTCTTAGTTGATCAAAAAGGTCATCAATTTTGGGGAGAGGGCACTTGTTCTTTACAGTAGATTTATTCAGCTGTCGAAAGTCAATACACAGCCTCAAGGTTCCATTCTTCTTTTTTACAAGGAGTATTGATTCTCCTCAAGGTGAAACACTTGGGCATATGTACTCTTTCTTCAACAATTTTCCAACTGCATTTGTAATTCTTTTAATTATGGTGTACTCATTCTGTAAGGTGTTTTTGATACCGGGGCAACTCTTAGCACTAAATCAATATAGAAATCTATCTCCCTCTTTGGTGGTAGCCCGATTATTTCTTGGAATACATCTTCAAATTCTTGTAGTACTAAAAATTATTCAAGGCTTGGCCCCTTTGTATTTTTTGGTTCCTCCACATGGGATGCATACAATTGACATACTTATCTGAATCATCTCGTCAGCTGCAAGGCTGGAATCTCCCTTATATATATGGGTCTTGGAACTCCTTTCACAGTGATTTTTTTTCCTTCTTCATCAAGACATGTAAATGTCTTGTTATGACAATCTATGAAAACATGATGCTTGCCCAACCAATCCATTCCAATTAGAATATCATAAGACCCCAATGGTATAATATTTATATCAACATTAGTATTCACGCCATTAAGAATTATGGAACAACCTCTGACCATATCATGGATTATCCTTTTGGTTCCAATGGCTAGTTGAACCAAACTTGGATTTTCAAGCTTACTTTTATCCAAATATAATCTATCCACTACTTTAGGATCATTGTAACAATGACTTTCTCCTGAATCAACTAAAATATAAATAGGTTGATTAATGATTTTACCTTCCACCTCGATCATATTGGATTTGTACTCTATTGGTCGATCATCTAAGGTTGCATATATTCTTCCCATGTCTTCTACTATTGTAGACTCTTGGATGTTATGCATGCTCTTCACTTTGTCCTTTCTGTGAGGGAAATCCTTTTATAGGTGATCTTCTTTACATCCCCAACATTGGATTGGTGGTATTCCCTTTTTTCCCAAGGAGTCTTCTCTCCTGGATTCATCCTTAGCATACTAGTTGGACTGATTTTTATTTGGGATATTTCTATTCAGAGGAGGTTTGAATGATTATTTCTCTGATCAAACTTCTCCTTCTTCTTATCCTTCCAATATTTTTTCAAATACTCTCTTCCCTTTCCTTGCTCATATAGGTACCTATCCTTTCTAATGGTCTCAGTCAAAGTCCTGGGTTCACCATATTGAATATTCTCTTTATAAAAGGATGACAGTCCACTCAGAAACCTTTGTACTTTCACCTTCTCATCTTTTATAAACCCCACATACTTCAATAGCCCCACAAATGTATTTTCATACTCTTCGATGATCATTCTTCCCAGCTTGAGTTCAAATAAATCCTGCATTTTCTTGTCATATAAGTGCTCTGAAAGGTACTCCTGAAAATATTTCTTGAACTGCTTCCAAGTGATCATATTCTCATTAATGTGCTCAGCTTGCTTCAACTAATCCCACCACATAGCATCTTTCCCATGTAAATGGTATGTGGAAATTTTGGCTTCTAGTTTTGATGAGTAGTTACGCAATTGAAAATACCTCTCGAGTCCAAGAAACCATGCCTCAACATCATCTTCCCTTTATCTTTCACCATCAAATGATGGTGGATTAAGCTTCCACAGCTCTCCTTACAAACTGTCCAATTCATGTCTTCTTCTTTGGTTCCCAACAAGAGACACCTTTGGACTACTTATGGAATCTTCAGATGCATAAAATTTCCTTGTTGAGTAGGGAGGTGAGTGATGTCTATGATTTCTTATAGCACTTCTTGAATAACCAATTCTTCTGCAGTCATCTCTTCTTTCATGACATCTTCCCTCTTCCTCATGTTTTGAGTTTGATCCATTCTTTGTTTTCCTCTACAACTGATTTAATATTTTCATCACTTGAGAATTTATCTTATTTTTTTCTCTTATCAGTCTCTCATTTTCTTATTTGTAACTCTTCACTTCTATTTTCATGCTTCTCACAGTCTCTATCAATGTTTCTTACTCCCCTCTGGCATGGTGTCCGTTGGATTCTATCTTTGCATTACCAACACTGATATTTTGACCTTTGGCCTCTTTATCATGGCTGGAATCTCCCTCTCCTTCCTCCATTTCTTGAATATGCATGTCTTATACTGAACGGATATGTTTACACCCCCTAATTATGCAAAATGTGCAAGCAACCATTTTGTTAGAATTATCCATATTATAAAAAAAAAATCCAAAAAATGCTACAGGTCCTTTTTCTTCTCAATTCATGAAGAATATATTATCATTCTCCATAAAATAAAAATTCCATGTTATCCTCCTCTTAATCATCTTTCCAGTGACTCTAATATTTCTCCAATTCGATATTTGAGTTGAAAGTTATGGCTTCCCGAAAAAAACTCACTTTTACCACATTTTCTTTTGTTTTTCAATATGATCTTGTCGAAATATTCCACAAGTCCTTTAACTTGTACATAATTTGAATTCTACACAGGAGCTTCCTTCAATCCACTTTCCTTGTGACCATGGCTCTAAACCACATGCTTATTCACTCTTTAGCGCCTTCCTCTATATTCTTCTACACATGAGCTTATTTGAACACAATATCTGAGGGATTGGTTACTATTAGGCCCTTTGCGCATCTAATTGACCCCTTTACCTTATCATGAGACTGACACTATGACCAAGTCCTATGGACTTCAACCTTCGACTATTATCCCTTTTCAATCTTCCAACTTCTCTAGGAGTAAACTTCGTCAAAACCCTTCTATTAGCTCCACTAGTAGATCGGATGGTCGAGATTTGATCTCCCATTGACTAGACGATCCTGACCATCTAGAGGCCTTAATTAGATCGACGATCATGAATTAATCCAACATTGATATGGACATACTTAATCAATTCAAGACTTCGGTACTCTGGGACTACGAAACATTACAACTCCCAAGTTTCTCAACTCCGCCAGAGTGATACTCGTTGAAGCTCTTACCCTATCCTTCCACTATTAAATTGGATGGTCACCAGAACTCCCAGAGGGTCTCAAATCAACGGACCATTTGAATTCACTACTCTGGGACTCCGGGACATTACAACTCTCAAGTTGTTCAACTTTCCCGGAGTGATACCTGTCTAAGCAGTCAGAAAGTGACGATGACCACTTATTGTCGAATGCCTTCGCTTATACTATCCTTCCACTAGTTGATCCAACAACCATGACTTAATCAAGTGTCGGGATGGATGGTCCTTATTCATTTCGGGACTTCAGTGCTCTGGTACTCCGACATATTACAACTCCCGAGTCATTCAAATCCCTCAGAGTGATATATGTTGAAGTGCTTACACCATCCTTCCACTACTTGATCTAACGGTTGAGAAAGGTCTCGAAGAGATCTTACATCGATGGTCTATGTGAATTCGTGACTTCGATCTTCGACACTTTCCTTGGTAGAGACATTGGACACCCCAGAGGCCATACTCCCGGAGATGACATGACATGATGATGTCACCTATGGTGACGTGGACCAATGGCATGTGTGCCACATGTCACTAAAAAATGAACAGGTTAGGGTCCAAAAGGTATTGAATCTGGGTGAAACGTGTCCCCACATGGTACCTTAACCACATGGCATACAACACATCATCAATCGAATGAATGACTCACCATCTCTCCTCCAGATCTGACGGCTTGCATTACTCCCAAATTCTTCCCTCGACCTAACGGTCGACATGATTTCGGGACTTCGACATTCCGAGACTCTGGGTTATAGAATTTCTAAAATGGTTCGATTCTCCCGGATTTAACTTCTCGAAGTGGTCAACGTCGGATGACCCTGACCAATGACTAAGATTTCACCTGAGCCTCCTATCAAAATGGATGGTCGAAGGGACTTCACGACTTCATACTTTTCGATGCTTCTTCCCTCTCTCCCATAATCACCGAAGCGATGAAGTTCCATATTTTTCCATATATTGCTTGGCTTCAATCAACAACTATGATCACTCCCGATATCCAAAAGGGATGACCATGACTCTACGATCCTTCACAGAGGATTTCTTTCTGCACGACGCTCTCGCGTCTATGCGATATCTGCAGTGCTATATTTCTTGATCTTTAAGATCGCAAGGACATATCCATTTTTAACTATAATACCATGTCCACAGTTCTGGCCCATACTAGTCTAATGTTTCAACCTAAACCTCTGATACCAATCTGTAACGTACCCAACCACCCATAGGCCGCGCACACTACTTCAAGCCCACTTCTGAACTAATTTCGAATTCTAATCAAATTTTTAATTAATAAAGATGCATGAAATATTCACATGCATAGATAAAGATTCAAGCTATAATATAAAATAAATGAACCATATGTCATGCACAACAATAACAAGAAATCATGTATATTATAGATACAAATTTCATAGATAAATAAATACACCGCGGAAATAAATATACAGGTAAATGAAACCATGACAGAGAGATCACTTATCTTTAATGAAATAAATCACCAACTAGCTGCAGACCAAGGAAGTTCCACCCAACCATAGGCATTTTCATTCCAAGTCTCAACAATAATTTCACCCTCGAGCTAGGGCTATGAGTCCACAAGGACGGTTCTAGAGTGTCACTCAGCTTCCTAAAGTAGTTAGAACTAAATCTCTCGCAGGCTTCTCAACACACACAAAAATCCAAAGTACCCCAACTCTCTTCTACCCAACCTACACAACCCAAGAGAATGGACCCCCTTCTCTGCCATGCAGTCCCTTAGGTTGTCCACCTCTTCCCAGGGCTCCAATGCATCTGGTCAAGAATCTCCATGCTGGGAATCTTAGGATTCGTAGCTATGGGAAAAACTTAACACATTCCAATGCATCTTAGACATGCAGACATTAATTCATGGCTAGAATACACCAACATTCACTACTTCCAACCAAACCATGGATCCTCTCCACAATTTGTTTTTCTCTCCCCAGCCAATATCAAAAGGAATGAAGAGTGGGTGAAAGAGTGAATGGAGAGAGAACAGAATGAAAGGTGTGAACAATGAGTGAGTGACTGAATGAGTGAAGAAGAAGCCCCTAAACAACCCACAAGATGGGTTTATATATTTACTTTCAAATCAACAATCACATGGCCTTCCCCAAGAAGCTCATGTAACCACTCCTCTCCATTGAAAAATTATGGGTAGATAAAATATAAAATAAATATTGAGCCCCTCAAGCGCCCTCTCTTGTGGAATCATAGCCCCCTATAACTCTTATCCTTGTTTGTCTAGCAGCCAATGATGTATTTATTATTAATAATGATCAAAACATTACATTTCCTAGGCACACTGGCCTCTTTTAATTGTTTGGGCACTCTGGCCTTTCATAGATTGACAAAATACATTATTTAATACAAGGCTCAAAAACCTAGGGTATTACACCTCACATACATAAGCTCTTCAATTCAACTATCGATCAAGGCTTCCCAAAACCTTGGAATCAAAGCCTCATCGTTCCTATTTTTAAAAGTGGGGATAAAAGCAATCCCTCTAATTATAGGACCATTATGATTAGCCCCATTTTATCTAATCTATACAAAAGTATTTTGGAAAAAAAGATCAATACATGGCTAGAAAACCATTGAAAAATAACTAAAGGTTAGGATGTGTTTATAGGATACCATTCAACTGTGGACCACCCTGTTACATTTAGGATCATTGTTGAGGAGTGTTGTAATGATAAAACTTATCTCCTTTGTTTTTTCGTTGATTTTAAAAAATATTTTGACACGGTGCCTACGACTAACCTCTAGAATAGATTAGAAGAGATTAAAGTCCCTTTCGATCTAAGGGTTGATACAGTAAGGATATATGATAAATTTATTGTCAAATTTGGGAACACTGAGGGTTGGTCAAAAGAAATTTACTATAATATAGGAGTCGGGAAAAGGTTGTCCCCTTTCCCCTACCCTTTTCAACATCCATATTGATAAGTTATAAGATTGTTTGGTGGACGCAGGTTGTGTTGGCCCGACTCTTGCCAATATAGTCATCACCCTTATTCTTTATGCTGATGATATTGTTCTTATGGAGAAGAGTCCCTATGACCTAGGAAAGAAACTAATAATCTTCAAGGACAAAGAAAAGGTCATGACAATTAAATAAAAAAGGATCACCTATGATACTTTTGTGTATGACAACAATAGTTTGGAGGAAGTTCCTTCATATAAATATCTTGGAATCGATATTTACCACAAGATCAATTGGAACTATGGTGTTGAGAAAAGGATAAATGGAGGGTAGAAATATTATTATGGGCTTGGAAATTTTTTTAAATCAACAGACCTTTGGATTTGGGATTAAAAAAACACGCCCCTTTCACACTCTGGTCACTCTGGCTATCTTATATGGGTGTGAATTTCGGGGTTTCATTATCTCTAGAGAGTCATGGAGAAATATAGAATAGGTCCAAAAGAATTTTATAACTTTTAATCTCAAAATCAAGGGGAATACACCCTATCCTATCCTCCTCATAGAAGCAAGCCTTTCCCCCATTGAGAGAATTGTTATGATTAGATACCTAACTGAAAAGAACAAGATAAATAACATGGACGACAAGAGGCTTCCAAAAATTTCTTCAAACTCTATCCAAAACCACCAATGACTCAAGCAAGGATGGAATAAAGATGCCAAATCTTGGATATATCATTAGGGAATACAAGAAGAAGGCATCATGCAGAATACTGATAATATTATAGATATTATCACTTCTAAATTTAAGGAGAATATGTGGTGTGATAAAGAATTAGAGGATAAAATAAAATTTTGATACTACAAAGAGGTGGTCAACCCTAATGTAGAAGATCAAAAGTACCTCTTGATTTTGTGAAGTGAAAAGAAGAAAATAAGCATTGATAAAATAAGAACAAACTCTCACGAGTACTTAGTGAAACTGGGCATTGGACAATTCCAAAAACACCGTGGGATGAAAGAATCTGCCATCTTTGTGACACTAAGAGGGTTGAATATGGAAAACACTTCCTCTTAGATTTCCTTGCCTATACCCAAATTAGATCCCAATTTAAAAATATTTGCCACAATACAGATCTTCCTAACCTCCTAAGTCATCAAAACTATGGTGATGTTGGAACACTTCTCTCAATGCTTTTTAAGCATAGAAATACCATTTTAAAGAAATTGAAGTAATCTCTTTCCTTCTTAAGGTTCGATAGAACAATTGGTCTCAGTGGATGTTAATCATCACCATCATCATTATCATCATCACAACAAAATATGCCAAATAAATATTAATATTTATAACAAACAAAATAAACAAAAATATTGCAACAAATTATTGAATAAATGAGTGGAAAATATCACAATAAAAATATGTATACTAGATACCAATTACTAAAATGTTTACTAACTACATAATCATTACTATTACAACTTACAAGGAACTAATATTTATGAAAAAATAATTCCTGAGAGTTATGCATAATTTCTTCTATCTGGCATACTCATTCATGTTATCACAAAGTGACAGGAACACATTTTTAATGTCCCCAGCCTCCAAGATGAGCCATGCCACACAATTTTTTTTTTCTCTAATACCATTTATTAATTACCATTCCCTACATATGTAACGAATATGCAGTCCTAATAGCATAAAAATCATGCATAAATATATACAAATATACCACAACAAAATTAACAGAATTAACCACACAAAAATCATTATAAACACATAAAATACACTTATATTTTAATTAAAATCATCAGTTGAATGCAGACCTCAAACGTTCCTCCTAGCCATAGAATGTTTTGTTCATTCACTCTCAATAGTAGGTCACCCCTGAGTTGGGGCTATGAAGCCACCAGGGAAAAGGATATCTAAGACAAACTAAGGTCTAACAACAACACAATAAAGGATAATGTTAGTGGCACCAACTCTTATTAGAAGTCCCACCTCATAGCCTCTCATTCCCCACTGTTACACCTCAAAATTACTCACTTCGCAAGTGTCGCAAGTGTCGTCATTAGTGTCGCAAGTGTCGCATCTTGACCGCAAGTGTATAAGTGTTGCTGACATCATACTTCCTTCTTGTCTATGTCATGCCTCCAATAACATGACAGGGACACTTAGGACACCTCAAAGATTATTGTGAAGAGAAGGAATCGGTCTACTAGCAATACAAATCTCTTGCTATTGGAAGAACCACTAAAAATTGAGTTTCAGAAAGGAGCTCTCCCCTATACACTGTCAAGGAGCGTTATAACACTCTGTCCACCCTTTTGGGGGATGGAGGAGCGCTACCTATTCTAGGCGAAAATTGGTTTGTTGAGAAGAATGAGGGAACAATCCCCTCAATATCTGAAGGCAGTTGGATTCGAATCCTTGGTCAAGCCATGATCTTAGGGAAGATCCATAACTAAAGGAGGAAAATCCTCAACTTACCCCAAAGATATCTCAAGTGGTTGGCCCTCTCCAAGCCTATTTAAACAGGCCTTCTCATGGTGAAAGAGGGGAAAAAAGTATTGTGAAGCATCCAACCTATGATCTCATGAAGAAGGTGTCTTTCGAAACATCAGCATTCGGTGTGTGGACTATTTGAGCAATGGTTCAGACGAGGAAGGCTTGACGAAGCTGCTACACTCACATCTATGGCTGTAAGCATTCTTCGTTGTTGTTCTCTTTAATATAATATACTTGGCCTGTTTCTTTCAATTCTGTGTTTGATCTCACATGAATTTGTCTCTAATAGATAGGTCTATTTTGAACTAATCTCAATAGAGTAGGAAGTTGTTCGTACTTTTTTTCATCTACAGGGCTTATCGAGGAGCGTAAGATTAGAGCTCAACTCAAACCGTGCAGGGAAAAACACTGGTAAAAGGTACTTATTTTCTCCTTCCTCCTCACACATTAGTTTATCTAGATCTAAAAGGAAGTCAGTGTCCATGATAAGCATCTCCTGTCTTAGGAGTTAAGAGTCTAGCTCTCAAGAGGATATCTACCTGTCCGCAGGGATATTTTCCTTCAACACCCACAACCTATCCCACCCAATGAAGTGTACCCCTACACATCTCCACAATCCTTCAACTATCCCACTTCCCTTCAAGGGCTTCAACAACAGGTCGACTAGGAAGTCTTAGAGCTCTGTGCACTTGGAACACAAGTCTTCCCTAATAGTTACAACACACATTGTTCCACCACACATGGAAACCTATTCCCAACAATTCTCTCACCCAAATGGAATGATCCACATGCTTGACAACCTTCTTCTTCAACCCAAACCCCAAAGAATTTACAGGGTGATAATCAACTTCACAACTTCCACTCTCTAGGAAATGGTATAGATGATGGAATGGAATGAATGATTGAATGATTGCAATTACACTTAATTCCCAACATTATATATACATGTTCCCTTTTTGACACTTGGCACTCAAGGAACTACTTTGTCCCCCACTTGGTAATCTGTTCCTCCACTTAGGAACTTAGGATAAAATTATATCACAAGACTCAGGACTTAGGAATAATATTATTGTATTCCTTGGATTAAGCTCCCTTGACTTAGCCTCTTTTCTTCTCAAGTTCTATCCCCCCTTTCCCTCTTGTGGATTCCTATCCCCCCATATTGTTTCATCTAACTTGGTCTACAATAGTGATGTATTTTATTAATATATCTTACTATGATTACATATTACATTTGTTAGGATCATTGGCCTTTCAAATCATAGGCTTCCCGACCTAAATCACACAAGTACTCCAACCTCAAAACATATATACAAAGACACTTTGGCCCAAAACATCCTAGCTGAACAACCTATAAAGAATATGTACAATTAAAATTGGGGTTCAGCCTAGGGCTATTACATTCCCCTCCCCCTTATTTATGCATTGTCCTCAATGCATTATATACACATGTATAAACAAAATTCTTCAAAAATCTCCAAAAATATGTGGTTACTCCTCCCGCGTGGCATCCACATGCTCCCATGTTGCATCCTCAGGACCGTAGCAGATCCACTGCACTTATACCATCTCAATGGACTAATTTCGGAGCACCTTGACCTTTGTTGGATATATTACACACTCACCTAGTATTTATTTTCCTAGGTTGACTAGTCTATGTTTTTTTCTAAAAGAAACCAAAAGGGATTTTATATATAATGAAGATTGTGTTGAAGAAAAACAACGAAGTAAGTAGTTAAAAGTATTTTTCTAGGGCTTATCAGCCTGGATTCAAAATTCACTGACCTATGATTCTAGATATCCAAGAAATGTTGACTAGTCTATGTTGAGGGCACCCCTTGTTAGAGATATTCTCCCCTAGATGAGGCTGCCACATCCTCTTCAGTCTTGAGTCAGTTACACCTTAGTTATACTAATGGAGTGGAGTCATGCATGGAAACCTCAGTATTATCACCAAGTGTTGCATTCATGCTTCAGGATCATCACTAGTAATGCGCACTTACCTTGGTATAATCAACAAGAAGGCGCCACACATGTGCATGCATGATTCTCTCCTCACTCCACTAGTGATCAGTCAGTTAACTGATGGATGCATGGAAATTTAACTAGGACTAGGTGGTAGTTCACTCCATAGTTTGTCCATGAGTGTCTAGATCTCTCTAGATCACTACTATAGTGCATTAATTTTCTGATGTACAATATATCATGTGTATTTTTACTATTCTCTCATTATTGAATGTAATTATTTTCATTCTTTCTCTCAAGCTTGTCTCTCTTTCTCTTTTCTGTCTCATAAGTTTTATGTGATTTTTTCTACTAGCTAGATTCTTTGTGTGACAAGTTTCCACAAAACTTCACATGGTATTAGAGATTTTTTGCTAGGACAAAGAAAATTCTTAGATGTAGAGGCTTGTATTGGATTACAATGGCTACAAAGGTGGAGCCAACATCAGTTGTCGAGAATAACAAGTGTATCTCAACCACATGGATGAGCCCTACGACCTTATTTGCATGTTTATGTTCCCGAGCTATTATTTCACATTGAAGTTTGTACCACACCATATGAGATTTAGGAAAATTTGGAGGATATTTTTGGAAAAAAAGACAAAATGAGAGGCCACATGCTCAATTTAGAGATGAATTCCTTAGATCCAAGGAAATTTGATAACATCCAAGACTTCTTTATGAAGTTCAAGTCCCTTATTCTTCATCTAAAGTGATGTGGAATTGGAAAATCAACTCAACACAATCCATTGATCCTTTCTATTTTGGAAAAACATGGTCCGGAGTATGCTATGTTTTTCTAAACATTCCATACAATGAGATTCACTTCAAGAGAGGCGTGTAAAATGCCTACATTGGATCTATTTATTGAGTCCCTAATCCATGTGCAAGATAATCTCATAAAAATGGGGATAATAAAGGGTCCCAATGCACATGCACTTGCTCTGCATGAGAGAAACAACACATTCAATCCAAAGTCCAAGAAAAATGGGAAAGGAAAGGAACATTCTGAACATAAGAAGGAAGGAAATCCTAAACCTTTTGATGATTCATATGGCTCTAAATGTGGAAAGGAAAAGAAAGGGAAGTCAAAATGCAGTTACTGCCACCACGAACATCATCTTGAATCAGTATGCATGAAAAAAAAAAATTATCTCATGGAGCATATAATTCCAAAGAAAAACCTTGGGGAACATATTCCCGAGGGTGAAAAGTGTCTTTCTATCAAGAACTTCCCATTCTTCATCTTTCATGGCCATCAAATTATTTTCTATTCCACCCAATGGTAGGAATATATCCTCATGTTACAAATAATCTTTCATTTGCATCTTCCACATCTGGTAGTTTTTTCCATTAAATTTCTCAACCTTAAACTTTCCCTCTTCTGCCATTGCTCATGCTCGAACCAGGAACCCTCTTTTTCTGCGAGTTACCTTTCGCTTTGATACCAGTTGTTAGAAAACCAGGATCATGGAGCAATAAAATAAAACAAATGCGGAAATAAAACACAAAATATACACAACACAATGGAGACACAAATATGCATGGGTCACCCAATGTGGGCTATGTCCACTAGAGAAATTTCCAGGACCTTCCTTTATTATTATCCAACAAATGAAGGGATACAACCTACACCACACCCACTGTAACTTCCTCTTCCTTCTCTCACAGTATCCTCTCTTAGAATATAATATTCATTATCACTCACAGTCATAATACAATTGCCTCATACATAAAAGAGGGTTTCCTTCTAGGGAAAAAATTCTACCGTTAGATCAACGAACTTATAATGAGTGGTCCATATTGACTACAAAATTACAATATTTTACAAGGTAATTTTTCCCAAAATGTTTCTTCAGGGGCGCTGACCCCGAATACCCTACCAGGGGGGGATCCATTAATTGTCTCTGCCCCACCTGGACCCACATGATGACAATAGTGGGGGGGGAAGCACCCTCACACCCCCATGTCAGGAAATGAGATCCAAGCACGACTGAAAAAAACCTCTGAATCAGGAAGATAATCAGGCTCCACAACCAACAATTGATGTCAACCCTTGGAGAGGTCCATAGATGTTGGATAGTTTATTGACATTGGCATGATCGATATTGATGGTGAGTTAGTCGGGTACATTTGATGTAGTCTACATGTATCCCCATAGGTGTGGTTATGGGACCCAAAGTTGATTAAGGAATATGGACATGAAGGATAGTGAAATTGTAGGGATGACTATCATAGATGGATAATACATGTTGTGCCATTTCCAATGATATGTGTAATTCCATGTGGTTCCTCATGGTTAGGGAGATATGGCCTTGTAAATTTGGAAGCCCTGAAGAGTGGTCAAGAAGCCCCTAGTTGGTTACAAGTCTTATTCAAAGGGTAAAGTGGTTGTAACAAGAAATCCCCAAAATTAAGGAGAGAGGTTACTATGAAAAAGTATATAAATACCTCAAGGATTCTCTCATAAGTACACTTACATACTTACAATTAAATATCTATATTGTGATTGTTATGGTATAGTATTGTGATATTTTGGCTAGTTTGTGACGACATTTTTCTGAGTTTGCGAAGCAAGGTCGAAGGTGAAAGTCTTGGAATTGCATCAAGCTTGAGTAACCCTAGTTTATGAGGTATCCACGTGTTACAGGTCAATAGAGCGTGAATATACACAGGTTTTAGTGGAGGAAATCACGCATATCTGCAGGCTATAGAAGAGAAAGCCACGTATATGTCAAAATAATTGTGAAAGGTTGTGAAGGGATGTTGGTACCGGGTTACTGAGGATTGTGGAAGAGTTACAGGTTAGTTTACAATACAACAGGTCTTCTACAGGATCATAGATAAGTTTTAAGAGTTACATTTATGTGATTGTGTCTTATTATTGGTGATGGTATGGTACATGCTTGAGACGCATGTCTTGTTGATGCTTGGTACAGCTTGGTGATCATATGATACATCTTTAGTGGTACATTCTTGGTGGTTGGTATCTGGTTTTATATGGCACATGGTTATGGTTATTTGCACATACTTGAGGCACATGGTGTGAGGTATATTCTTGGTACATATATGAGCTTCATGTCTTGGTGATGTTCGTAATTGGTTGAGGTACACCATTTATGGTACTTACTTGATATATCCTATGGTACATGGTGTATGTCATGATTGAGTGATTTGGTAAACGGTTGAGATAAATTTTTGGTACATGGTGATGTACATTGTTGATGTACATGGTTGATACATGGTATGTTATTGGTGTTGATGTACATGGTTGATGTGCATCGTTGGCACGTGGTATGGTATTAATGGTTAATTTACTTGGTGTAGTACATGGTTGATACATGGTATGGTATAGGTGTTGACGTGCATGATTGATGCATGGTTTGGTACAGTTGTGGTGCATGGTTGATGCAAGGTTTGGTACATGTGTTGGTGCATGGTTGATGAACTTGTTGTGGTACACAATTGATGCTTGGGATGGTATGTTGGTGATCTTGGTACATGATTGGTAGAGGCATGTGTTGGTGATTATGGAAATCTAGTTGAGAGGTGTCCTTGGTGTATGATCCATGTGAGAGGATCTGGTTAAGTATCGTTGATAGTGGCAGGTTGAATACAGTGACAGGTTGATGTGATAGGTTGGATATAGTGACAGATTGACAGTGACAAGTTGGATACAGTGGCAGGTTATAGGTTGATGTGACAGAGGCAGTGATAGTGACAGTGGCAGTGGCAGTGATTGTGGTAGTGACAATTGGTCTACACATATATCCCAGGGTAGTTGGACGGGGCAAGGAAATGGGGTTGTAGCCTCTTTCCGGTTGGAGCCGGAGAATCAGGTAGTTGGATCTTCCTTTAGGTTGGAGCCCGAGAAATAGGTGGTTGTAGCCACCTTCTGGTTGGATCCATAAAACCTAGGGGGTTGTAGCCTCCTTCTGGTTAGAGCCAAAGAATTCAGAGAGTTGTATATTTCTTCAGGTTGGAGCTTGTAAATAGGGGGTTGTAGCCTCCTTCCAGTTGTAGCTGGAGAATTGGTAAGTTGGTGCTTCCTATGAATTTATTCTTGATATATATATAAGAAATCATTCCTTGGTTTTCTCCCATTTGGGTTTCCATGTAAATATTGGTGTACTGTGTACTTGATGTGATGTTACTTATATTGCATGCTTATTATATATATGTTGAATGCAATAGTAGATGATACATTAATGATAAACTCTTGAATATTGTTGATAAAGTGAAATTATATACATTGTGGTTAAAAGTGGTATAAAGTGCTCATACAGATTCACCCCCCCACTAGTATTACAATAGTCTATTCTCAATCTTAGAAGCCCCTGCCAAAATTCTTAAATTGACCAAGAACCTTCCAAACATTATTTCCTTTATGGTGGCCCAAGAAGAAAACAAAAATGGTCCTTGGTAACTTGGGACAAAGTTTATCCCCCTAAATGGGCTAGTGGATTAGGTATAAAGGATCCCCAAATCATCAACAAAGTCCTAGCTACAAACATCTGGTGGAGGTGGATCAAGGATAACGAGGATTTATGGAGCAAGATACGGAAGTATAAATATGCCTATGATATTCCAAGGAATAACTTAGTAAGAATAAATGGGAATTTCCATGGATCCTTAATTTGGAATAATGCTTGGTCCAACAAATACATAGTGTAGAAACAATGTTTTTGGGAAGTTAGAAATGGAACCTTTGCCTTGTTCTGGGAGGACTCTTAGTAATAGGAAAGAGTCTTTCCTCTAAGGTATCCCTCCTTGAAGTTATAAATATTTTATTAAATTAAGGATGGAGCACAATAAGTCACTATTGGAAATAATATTATGAACAACCCCAACAAAGATATAATTCATGGATATCTAAAAAAGAGTGGATTGAAAAAGTTAATGAGAACTCTTGCATTCTCCTTGATAAAATTATGTGTGGACAAAAAAACAACAAGGAGAAAGGATAAGATATATTAAGGTGGGGTAACCAGGGACTAGGTAACTACAAAACCAAGGTAGCTTATGCAATCAAGATACACCACCACAACTTGGAGAAAGCAATAATATGGAAGAAAGTATGCAATGTAAATAATTGGACTAAAATATCAACTTTTTATGGCTTGTAGATCGGAGGAAAAAAATGACTTGGGATAAGCTCCTCTCAAGGGGATTTGAAGGACCTTCATATTGTTTTATGTGCAAAATGAACAAATAAATGTAAAACACCTCTTCAATACATGCCTCGAAGTGAGCCATCCATGGGACTAGGGATCATAATTATTGAGATAACATTATAGAATCAAGGACACCATCATCTCCACTCTAGATAATTGGAGGACAAAACCATCCAAAAATCTAATTCTCAACAAGATCTAGATACTATTCCCAGGGTTTGTTCTTTAGATGACGTGGAAAGAGTGAAATAGGAGAATTTTCAAAGATAGAAAAAGAGGCATAGACACACTATGGGAAATCACCAAATCTAACATTAATGAAACCATTAGAAGAACTAATTGGTCCATGGAAGCTAAACATATGAAACCCATGGAAATAAAAATCATATAAACATGGTATATAAAGCTAATGCATCTGACCTCACCAAAGCCTTCAAGAATTAATCCAAACTAGTATTCAGAATCTTGGGCACCTCCTCCCCCCCGACCCCCCTTTGTCAAAATCAACTTTGATGGAGCCTCCAAAGGAAAACATGGTCTGGCAATTGTCGTAATAGATTCCCAAGGTATCATTGTATATCTATTCCCAAGATACTTGGGTCACAACACAAACAATGAATAGGAAATAATGGAAATCGTAAAATGTTTGCAACTATCCATCCATAAAGGATTCACTAGTATTATTGTGGAAGGGGACTCTCAACTCATGATCAATTCTCCTAAAATAATTCTCCATGGTTCTTAGCATGATAAGGTTTCTAGCCACTGGAGACCCTTTTTAAGTATAATGCAAGTATAATATTTAACTAAAGTTATCCCATCCATCATTCCCTCTCATACTCGTCACAAAAGCAATGGTCTAACTGGTATACTAGTAAATGAGGGAATCATACAAGTGGAATAGGATTGAGTGTGGAAATGGGAGAACCTGGATCCTAGAAAGTTGATGGAATATTATGAAGCCATTAACTTAGAGTATAATAGGTCCTCAGATGGGGTGAGGACATGGTAGCCTAAGTAGGGTCCCAAGCGTGGTCCAAACACTGCCACACTGGGACTCCTCCATGTAATATAATTATCACATGAGGGAGTAATGTACAACTTGTTCTTTCATCATTCACTCCATGATAGTTCAACCTATCGAAGTTTTATGATGGAAAACTGTGGGAAGGTTTCATGATTATTGCAAGGAATCAAGCGTCTCTGGATCATTATTGTTCATGGATGATAAAGGAGGATAGTTATTTGGAGCTCAATACCTGTTAGTACCCAACATTTATCTCAATGATTATATTCATGAAGAATATATGGAATTCTTTTATGCTCTGGTTCTTAAAATTGGATAATTTGAGATTCCTTGTACTGGTCGAAATTTATGGCATTCCAGTATTTGTAGTAGGTACATTCTTTCAATGGCTCCTTTTCATCTAGTTGTGGATGCCCACTAGAGGTAACACCCCTTTTGATATTTACCTGGATTGCATTCATGTTTACAAAGTAGAATTGGGGGTTTTCAATTCATGGTTTCTTGGTTTTCATGCCTGGTCATTAGGTGGTGTCTTAGGAAATTCCTTCGAGGACCAGAGGTGCTCACAACTCCTTTGCGAGCATCATGTCAGCTCAATACCTAGGTGGTTGGTCTTAATCCTAGTTTATAGAGAATACAATAGGATGAATATGTAGGGGATTAAGAATGGTGATGAGTTATAGGAAGAGGGGAAGTGTAGTAGGCCCAAGAAACCTACAAAAACATCCCATTGTAGGAATCCTAGCTAAATAATTAATAAGGATCATGCTTAGGATATGTAGGAAACTTGGAATTACCACAGCTGATTTTTGGAGGACACCAAGAAAATAACAGATAGAATGGAGAATAATTTCATGTTAAAAAGAAGGGATACACCCAATTTTGATCTAGAAGAAGAATATTTTCTTCGGGTTCCAAATACAATATTCTCAATGTCCAGAGACACAAAAATTTTCATAATGATAGAATTGTATTAGACTAACAAATCACTCATAGCATAGGTTTTAGAGGAGAAAAGGGAACAAAAATAATCCATCATCAAGGATTTGAACTTTCTACACAATAAGTTTGATTTAGTTTGCAAGATTATATTTAATCTAGAGATTGTGGTTTGTTGGCACGGGGGCAGACCCAGGGTTCAACGCTTCAACAATGCACCAAAAAAACCCTAACTACCGACCCTTTCGACAACACCTGTGAAGAAACCGAAGTCTCACCCGAGGTAGAAGCAGGGGGGGTTAGAGGATTCAGGTGTCTGTAACCAATATGGGACATAGATCTATGATTATAACACTTCTCAAAGTACTTTAATAACACTTAGAAGATGATATGCATTATTTCATTAGCTTTATTAACATCGCAGAACAAACCCTAAGATAGATCGGTGCAGTAACAGTAATGATTAAGCACTTCAACCACTTAGCACGCAACACAGAGTTAGATCTAACATTCATTCATCCTTAACACATGTGAAGCACTAAGCATCTATAGATCTATCTAACATACACAATAAGAAAAGAAAATTCATAATATAAACAACACAACACAAAGCAAACAGAAGACACAAGATATATGTGGTTCACCCCAGTGTGAGGCTACGTCCACCAATTACTTCGTCTTCTTTATTATTATTCAATCTCTCACATTCATCTGCTCCTGTGCACTAAGTCACAGAGCCAAGCTTTGCAAAGGACGGGAGATCTGCGCACTGAGCACCAGATCCTCCTTCCCAAAATTAGGTCAAGGCACATAGCCAACTCCTTTATTAAGCACAAAGCCTTACATACACCCTATGTTGCACGAAGCACTCATAGATTCTTGCACTTAGCTACTTAGACTTCATTCTCTAAGTCTCTTACATCGTTTTTCTTCTTCTACCTTACAATCTTACTTATTTATACTTTTACAATAGAGCCTAATCATGGGTAAACCCATGGGCCGACATCCCATAACCCATTACAGAAACCCTAAGGAACCTCGTTGGGTCCACAAAGTCCAGAAAACAAGTGAGATCCGCGATCTCAGCTCCGCTTGGGCACTCCTTCCTCGATCACTGCGTCGAAGTCCAAAAAGTGGTCAAACCTAACCAAGATTTCCTCAAAACTTGGTCGAGGTACAACAAGACCCCAACACTCACTTGTGACTTGTCCCAAGTCACTCAAGTCTAGGAAATGTTTCTTTGAAGGCCTCGATATTCACTCGAGCGACCTCGACTTGCTGCTTCACCTGAGCCTCATTCTCAGGGAGATCTTAGATCATCTTCTCAACAAGATCTTAGATCATCTTCTCTGTAACAGTCCCTTCTAGACGTTGTTCCACTGTTCCAACCATTTGGTCTAGCTGTGATCCTTGTCCCTCAATTTCTCCGAACACCTTCCAGGATTCATCCTGCATAGGTTGCAGATTCTGCGCGACTTCCATTACTCTGCCCTGGATGGTAGTGATATGTTCTTGTACCATGCACTGCTCTTGTGATATTTTCATTCTCTCAACTACAGTGAGTAGCTTCATCTGTGCCTGCATGGAGGAGTCCTGCTATTATGCCTCATGTAACTGCGCTTCCAGTTTCCTTATCTTTGGATCTTCTGTGAAGCGTTCATAATTTTGCACGCATCTATTTCTCAATTGTTTGCATTCTGAGGCAAGGGATTTGATCCTTCCAACTGCGTTCTTAGCAGCTTCCTCCCTATAATCACGCACCTCCTATGGAGTGCTTGGTACTGCTTAGATCTCCAACTCCGTTATCCTCACTTGAAGCTGTTGGATGGTCTCAGCGAGATTCACCACTTGAACATCGATTGACTCGTGTTCCTCCTGTGCCAAGATTGGCACAAAGAGAAGTGATTTATTCACGGTTTCTTTGACCACAGTTTTCTCTGCAAGAAACTGGTCCTTTTCTCTTTGTATCTTCGCTTTTTCCTCCTCAAGCATCACCCAAAACTTATCTTTCTCATTTTCATAGGCGGTTACACAGTATCACGCAACTCATAGTTTCTCTAAGACTTCCTCTTTCTCTTGCTTCAGGGCTTCTATAGCCTTCTCCTTTTCTTCTTGGACTTTCTGAAGTCAAGCCTCTGTCGCATCTGCAAGTCTTCTTAATTGGGTGGGCTCATCCCCCAATTATGAAACCTATGACAAAGAAGGAGCAGTAGGTACTACACGGATCAATTGAATAGCTTGTTGTATTTCCTTCAACTCCTTCTAGACCCTTTCGTACATCTCTTCTTTCTTCGCTCCATATTTTTGCAAGATATCTTCAGACGCATCCTCCATCACTCCATAAACTAAATTGATGTCTTCCTCCATGAGCATGGCCTATATTTGGGGATTACTGGTGTGAGTCTTATTTCTGGTGGTGTTTGTTAAATATCTGTGGGGTGCGAGCATCACATAGTTCTTTCTATCTCCAAAGTTGAAGTCATTGTTCTTTAGTAGTGGGATTTGTCCCAACTGACTCCCAACTATGCATATTCCTTTCGGGATGTACACCGTGATCAAAGTGTACTCTAAGTCACGTGGGATGATGTCTTGGTTAACCATGCCATCCAAAGGCAAGATATAATCTGGTAATATCGATGGGATCTTCTTCAAATTAGCTAGATCGTCGTGATGCTTACTTCACTGCTCAATCGCGGGGTTGACACGGCTCAAATGTCGTCCAGTCGAATGGGAAGCCTGGAGTCCCTGTACTCCTTCAGACATATATTTACTCGAACGACACATGTAGTCCTTCAGACATAGATTTACTCGAATGACACCTGTAGTCCTTTAGACATAGATTTATCAGCCATAAACTTCTTAAGAACCTTCTCGACGGACTTCTCTAACTTAGTGCATTCATCGGACATTCTCACTGTTAAACAAGTAGGTCAGGGTAGGCCAACAGATAAGCGGGGTAGACAAATAGACAATGACATCTATTTTCTGATAACACAATACAAGAAATTCTCTTCTTGTCTTAGATAATCAAGGGTAGAAAAATGTGGTCCCGACGCAATGTTCGACAGGTTTAATAAGCGAGCGTCATAACAGATTCTTCCAACGGGCAAGCATGCTTCCATTAATGTGAATCTATCTGTTATGGCGCGGTCTCAACATACCAAACATGGTCCATCCACCCATAAATGTGTTTCCTAGCTGTTTCGTAGTGTCGTTCTAACGATCGGGATGCCTTCAATGACCATATAGATTTGCCAGGGCGAAGTCCCATTCTGTGCAGTCCTGCTGTTCCGGTGATGTTTAAATCCTGCAAACCTGCTTCCTACAAAGTCTTCAATTTTTTCTCTATAAATTCATGTAGCTTTTCCAACTTGGATTTCTTATTACTGAGCTTCCTTTCCTTCTTTCTTGTGATCTAAGTCTCTCTAATTGTTTCTGGATTCCTCTTTCCATTCTTATTCTTCTCTTCTCCTGGCTTAGTGACTTCACATTGTTGATGTGCTCTCAAAGGGTTCAAAGTTAATATCTCTTCTCTTATTAATTCCAGGGCGGGTATTCTTCTTTCTTGCATGGATAGGCCCTTCAAACCTTCTTGTGTTCTTTCAACTTCGACAACTAATTCTCTTGCGTTTTGTTGCTTCGACTTAGCTTCTCGTTCTTCTATCATTCGATCTATTTTTCTAGCTATGAAATCCCTAAGTTCTTGCTTCTTATTTTATGTATCTACTTCCTCTGCTTTCCTTCTGATCCGATCCTTCTCGATCCAAGTTTTTCCTAACAAAAGTGGGAACGGGGCGTTGTTCTCAACAAATTTAATGACTTCAAATTCCTCTTTAGTCGATGTTCCATGGATGATAACAGGTACATTAGTAACTCTTCCACATAGAGTTATCATCTTTCCCTTGAACAAGCCTATCCTTCCCAATTAAGGTATCACAATAGGATTTCCCAAAATTTCCCAAGTGTCTTCTGTCATAATATTCACTTTGTTTCCTCATCCAAGACACAGTCTATGTCAAAGTCTCCTATTCTTGCATTTATATGTTGTTTTACTTTCAAGATCTCTGGTAAACTAACATCTTTGTGATCACTCATCATTTATTTCAACTGTGATAACATAGTTTGAGCTTTCTCTGACTCATTCTCTTGATGATTATCTAACATTCTCTTATTCTCTTGACTTCCTTCATAGTTTTCTTCTCTCATGTTCATTTTTTTGACTTTAGCAATCATCCTTGGACAATCCTCAACTTCATTAGAAACAATTTTACAACAAAGACAAATAGGGCCTGTACCAGAGCATTCCTTAGCAAGATGTCTCGATCTTCTGCAATTATAACATAGTCTCAATCCTCTCTTTCTCTTGTAAGTTCCCCAACTTTTCCTGTACTGCACACTAGGATCACAGTGTTGGACCTGCAATCTGCAAAAATTCCTTCTAGGTTCCTACATCCACTTATTAGTCCAAAAATTCTTTCTATGCATAGGAATAACATATCTTTCTTTATTTCTATCAAATTTATTCAGATAAACTCCTTCTTCCAACTGCGCCTTAGTTTTCAGACTAGGACAGAATCTATTAAACATACCTAAATTCATGCTTTAGAAACAAAAACATTCGCTTATCTTACTCTTATCAAAGCACAAAGCTTTACCTCTTTTAAGATCTTACCTCTTTTCTTCAGATCGGGTTTCTTTCTTATCACAAAGCTTCACAAGTCAAGTAGAGTACTATGCACTACAACAATAGATCTACGCACAGAGCTTCTCTTTTCTTTGCTTCAGTTCCCAATAATCACAGTTTCAAGTCCCGGTGATGGAACCATTTGTTGGCACAGGGGTAGACCCAGGGTTCAACGCTTCAACATCGCACCAATAAAACCCTAACTACCGACCCTTTTAGAAACACCTGCGAAGTAGGCGAAGTCTCACCCGAGGTAGAAACAGGGGGGTTACATGACTCAGGTGTCTGTAACCAATATGGGACATAGATTTGTGATTATAACACTTCGAAAAGTACTTTAATAACACTTAGAAGATGATATGCATTTTTTCATTAGCTTTATTAACATCACAGAACAAACCCTAAGATAGATTGGTGCAGTAACAATAACGATTAAGAACTTCAAACACTTAGCACACAACATAGAGTTATATTTAACATTCATTCATCCTTAACACATGTGAAGCACTAAGCATCTATAGATCTATCTAACATACATAATAAGAAAAGCAGATTCATAATATAAACAATACAGCACAAAGCAACCAGAAGACACAAGATATATGTGGTTCACCCCAGTGTGGGGCTACGTCCACCAACTGCTTCATATTCTCTGTTATTCTTCAATATCTCACATTCATCCGCTCATGTGCACTAAGTCACAGAGCCAATCTTCACATAGGACAAGAGATCTACGCACTGAGCACCAGATCCTCCTTCCCAAAATTAGGTCAAGGCACATAGCCAACTCCTTTATCAAGCACAAAGCCTTACATACACCCTCCATTGCATGAAGAACTCATAACTTCTTGCACTTAGCTACTTATACTCTTTTCTCTAAGTCTCTTACATCGCTTTTATTCTTATACCTTACAATCTTACTTATTTATACTTTTACAATAGGGCCTAATCATGGGTAAACACATGGGCCAACATCCCATAACCCATTACAAAAAACCTAAGGAACCCCTTGCTAGGTCCCCAAATCCCCAAAAACAAGTGACATCCGCGATCTCAACTCTGCCTGGGTGCTCCTTCCTCAATCACTACGTCGAATTCCAAAAAGTAGTCAAACCTGACCAAGATTTCCTCAAAACTTGGTCGAGGGCCAACATGGTACTAGGTAGAGCAGTAGGTTGTATTTAATATATAAGATTAGCCTTCATGGAATTATTGTGGGTGTGGAATTCTTAATCACATTGAAATGAATCTCTTATGTGACATAAATTTCCCTTAAAAATAATGTTATAACTCTTAATGGATATGACCATTGAAGGGTGCAGACTGGGGGATTGTGTTGGTTATGATATGTGATGTAGTTTTCAAGCTACAACCTTGTAATGAAATTAATTGGAATTATAGTAGTGTGTTTGTGTAGTAAATTACAATTATGTATGTTGTGGCTTGATCCATTAAGGCTTATTTATGAGGTATATCTGAATTTTTCCCATTATAACTATTATGCAAATGTCTCTCTGTATATTTATATGAGCATTAGAATATTGTAGACTAAGATGATATCTCAAAAGAGGGAACTATATGTTTGAAGGGCTTGGGAATTTTTTCTTGTCATGTTAAACCTTATGTAAACTACAAGTTTACCTTATGACCCTTTCTTATGAATTATATGTACCTATGAGACTGTTGTCAAATATTTTACTAGCATAGTGGAGGAACAAAAATTTAGGATGTTGGTTATGCATGCCTCTGAACCCTTGAGACAGGGAATTTATCACCTTATAATAGTAACTTGCTAAGTGTATATATGTATCAATTTATATGAGTGAATATGGGTGCTATATTTACCTAATGAGATATACATTTATTTATACATATATTTCCCCTGAAAAGTGTTGAATGCTATGTTAGAAAAAGGTTACAACACTAGTGTAAACCTTGGAATATTTTTAGGGGGAAAGGATTCAGGAAAACCATTAAGGGTTGAATCCTCAAAGATGGACATTTATGACTTTTAAAGGCTTATCATATTTTGAGTTGTAAGGCCAACTTGAATATCATAAGCTAAAGAGAATTGTTATTAAAATATAAGGATTAAGAAGGTATATATATATAAGCCTTGGACTTATAGCCATTCTTCTTGAATACTAATCTTTCGTATGAGCTTAGCATATTACTCCCAAGTGTGAGAAAGTATGGATTTGAAGGATTCAAGCCTCTTCCCTACCTTGTAGAAACCAAAGGAGGGCCTCAAGGAAGTTTTTTCCCTTAGGGAAACTTAATAAATCTTTGAATTTTTTATTAAGGAAAGTTAGGTGATTTTTCGCATATCACATGAAGATTTATTTCATGTGATACAATGCATATCATGTGAACAATTTCTTTATGTGATATAATATGTATCACATGAATATTTTCTTCATGCGATATAGTGTGCATCACACAAATATAATATTCTTGTGATACAGTGAAGGTGCTCAAAGAGATGAAAAACTCAAGATAAAAGACTTAAGGGTTTTTGGAGGTAAAACTTTGTGCAATGTAGTGTTTTGCATGAAATTAATTTTTGTCCAATACACCGCACTCCCAAAATTTTCTGGATGCGCAAAACAAGAAGGTTGGTGAGATTTGGTTGTCACATGGATGGAAATGCTTTAATACTCTATCAATTTTTGTACATTCTCTTCCCATGATTTGTTGTAGATTAGTATTTCATCAAAAAATGCTAAAAAAAAATTCTAAGGAAGGGTTTGAAAATAGAATTCATCAAGCTTTGAAATGTTGAAGGTGCATTAGTATGTCCAAATGACATAACAAAAAAAAACATAATGAACTTCATGTGTTCTAAAGGATGTTTTGGGAATGTCTTCTTTCCTCATTCTGATTTGATAATATCCCAAACAAAAATCCAACATAGTAAATAATTTTTCTCCATGCAATTCATCTAGTAATTCATCAATGACAGGAATAGGAAAATTATCTTTGATGTTCATTCTTTTTAGTTGTCTATAATATGGACATATATGTCATGAACCATCTTTCTTTGTAACCATCACTATTGGTGAAGATAAATAACTTTGGCTAGGTTGAATGATGCCAACCTATAACATTTCTTGTATCATATGCTCAATATCACTCTTATGTGCATGTGGATACCTATAAGGCCTAATGTTGGCTGGTACAATTTTGGGTTGCAAATGAATAGTATGATAATGATATCGATTTGGTGGAAGAGAATTAGACGTTTCTCCAAATACCTTGGAATGATTGTTTATAACCATTTGGAGATCCATTGGAGTAGAGGATATATATGTTTGACAACTAGTGAGCACAATTGTGCAATTACACCAGGTGTTGCTTTTTGAGAAATGTTTTCATGCTATTAGAGCTTATCACTTTAGAGGATTTCCCTTGGATACCTCTAATCTCAATTTCCTTACTTTTTAAAGAAAGTCTCATGAAAATATCTTGAAAATTAAGGGCCATTGTGCCTAATGATTATAACCATTGGACCCTTAATACAACATCAACACCACTCATTTGGATGGAAATCATGGGACTATCCAATAAATACTCCCTCATATTGAGCCTAATACTATGGAACTTCCTAGAAAACTGTATTGTACCTCCATCTGCAATCATTACTTGAAACTATGGTGCTAGAAATACAAAGCAATTGAGATCTTTTGCTAATTTGTAATTGATGAAGTTATGGGTACTACCAAAATCAATCAATACTGTTACTTTTTATTTTTGATGTATCCTTGTATCTTGATTGTTTGTGGAGTACTGATGTCGGCCAATGCATGAAAATATATCATTCGAATAATATCTTCTAGATCTATATCTTGCGATGGTTCTAATTCTCGATCTTCTTCCTCTTCACAGTCTATGTAGAATAATTTCCTCTCACCGCATTTATGCCCCTTACTGTACTTGTTGTCACAATTGAAACATAGTCTCTTTGATCTTCTTTCTTCCATTTGTGGATGTGTCAACCTTGTCAGTTGAGATACGATTGTATTATGAACCCAAAAATGATCTATGCTTCTTGTGTTTGCTCCAATGTTAGGCTTGTGTGTAGATTTATTCTTGTTTTGAATATGACGCGAAAATTGCATAGTGGCCATAATATTTGGAAGATGTTTTAGGAAAAGTTAATTTTTAATGTCTTAGTTTAATCCACCCATGTAAGCTTCCAACAATGTTCATCAATTATGGCATCCACCCTTGTGACCAATACTTGAAATTTTGAATATTGTAATCTTCAATATTACCTAAGTGTTTGATTCTTGTCAATTGACTAAATTAGTCATGTTCCCAAACTTTCTCGTATTGTGCTTCTTGTAAATAAAACCCAAGTATAATGATAAAAGGGAAGATTCCTTTTAACTATGCATTGATATGGTTTAATCTCAAAGTCCAAAGTTTTTATGTGAATCCTTTACATATCATCCATAATATTATGTAGTTCAAAATGTTGCTCTATTTGGTTCACCCAGGTAAAGACCTTTGTTCCATCAAACTTCCTTAATTCAACCTTGGGAAGGTTCACTCCTTTTGGAGATCATCCATAACTCAATTATTGGATTTAAGTACCCCTGGAAAATTTCTTCTTGGTGATTGGGTTTTCTCTTTGTTATATAATAACAATTACTTTTGACGAATCACGAATATAATTCTAAATATGGTTAATTTTTTCTTTAATGATAGAATACATGGAATGAGATGATAGTGATTAAAGCATGAATTTTATTGTTAGATGATTGCAATTTGTGGTTGTTGATTTGTTCACATTCATATTGGGTTATGTGTATGGTTTTATAGGAGATTGTTTCTCCTCTATACTTGGAAAATATGGTTATGCTTATTCCATATATCATAATAATTCGGACTTGAGTCTCAATTGTTTGTAAACATGTATGAATGAGTTCTAAGTTGATTTGTGGGAATTACATGTGAATATATGCCTTAAAAAATATCTTTATCTTGGAATATTGGTAGAGAGTATCTTTGCATGGGTTTGAAAGCACCAACAAAATATCTCAAGAACCGAGATCATAGTTTAAGAGATATTATTATTATTTTATTAGAGTTGTAGGTGCTTGTATGTCAATTGTTTGACAAAATTTGTCAAAGAAAATTCTGATGTTTCTAAGGTTTTCTTCCAAGTGTTTATATTAAAAAATGATTTATGAATCCTCCAGTGATGTTTGGGTTGTTACACATATGGTCGACCCTTCCTCGTGACATGACATCACCGATGTGTCATGTTGTCAATGCCCTCAACCTCATCCAAAGGTTGAAGGACACTTCTCATTCCACTTCATCTGGATCATCTTATGAGGATGATGCTCTTGATCCTTCACCGCATGATGCTCCACCACTTGGTCCTCCACTAGACTGACTGCCATCCCCTCCACCACCACCTCCTCCACATGATCTCGGTGGAGAGATATATCATACTCTACTTTAGTCATTGTTATCTAACATGGGCATTGATATACCCTCCACTTATGGTAGCAAAGACATCGATTCCTTTGGATCTAGTGGTGGACATAGCTAGTAGTGGTGCTTGACATGTATATTGATTGTTGTATATTTGACTTGAGATGTATATAAAACATGTTTATTGATTTTGATGAGATGTATATTTGACATGTATATTGATATGTATAATTGATATGTATATCACATATGTATATTATGTTTTTTCATATCATATTGATGTTGTTTTTTTATTTATATAATGTACTATGATTATTATAATGATTAAAATTATTAATGATTTAGCTATGTTTATAAATCAAATTTGAGATGTATCACTCATTTAAATTTAGACTTGCCATATATTTTTAACTCTTCTTCAAGATGAATTGTTTGGTGTCCAACAATATACAATATGTTGATTAAACATGTTTACAAACAAAAATAGAATGAAATGATTGTGATTTAAATAATGATGTCTTTTTCATATATTGTAATAATAATGTTACGATATAAGTATTCACTAACATTGTGATATAATTATTCACTAATAATAATGATGTAATAATAATGTTATTTTGTTAGTTTTTATTATTCAAAGATTACAAGACAAAGCTATAATATAATTGTTTACTAAAATCACAATTATTAAATTTTATTTTTCCAAAGATTTTATTAATTTATATTATTTAACTATTATAATATATTAAATTTATTTAATAATAAATTTTGATCTACACACTTTGGATGAAATGGTTTTAAAAATTTTAACTGTATTACCAACTTTATGAATCTTCTATTAACAAAGTATGTGAAAGTATGTAAGTATTAGATGAATCTTCTATTAAAAAGGTATACTAAGTATTGTATTTCATTGATTTTGTAATAAAATGTATGTAAATGTTGGATTTGGTTAATGAATGAAAAAAATAATTTGAATAATTACTCTTATGAAATGTTATTTTTTTCATTTATTTTAATGATAATGTTATAATAATTGTTCATAATCAAATTTATAATGGTTATATTAAAAAATATTATTTAAATATTATAGTTAATTAAATTTAAATGATTTAATGTGAAAACACAATCATTAATAATAATGAAAACATAATCATTAATCAAAGTAAGTATATATTTATTTGAATTTTGAATTTTTCAAATAATAAAAAATTTAAGGTTTTATGTTTTAATATCATGTGCCCCTTCCATATGAGTAAAAGGTCGAGCACATTGTTGTAGAGAAGAATAAACTAGAGTTACTTAGTAAATACACTAGTGAAAATCTCATGCAAGAGTAGTTCGAGGCCAAGGAAAGGCTTAATATTCAGCGATAAGGATCTCCTTACCCCCCGCCCTCTCTATCTCTCTCACACTCTTAGTCTCTCTCTCTCTGCCCCTCTTTCTCTCTCCCTCTCTCTTTCCCCCCTCTTTCTCTTTTCCCCTCATTCTACCTCTCT
>ML782680.1:261432-276011 GCA_009831015.1 Picea engelmannii | reverse complement strand
CATGTGGCCATAAGCTTCACTGAGCTTCTCTTTGGAAAAAAACCCCTGTAAAAGTCCTCAAAAGCCTCTGAAACCTGTCCCAATGTGTTCAGAGCATAACAATTAACCAAAAATGATTATTCAATCACAGAAAACAAACATAGTCTCACCAAAACATGTCCTCAATCAATGAGGGCTTCAAGCTCCCTGGAGCTTCCTGAAACTTCAATGGTTAAAAACCTGCAAAAGAAGTCTTCAAATGGCCTTGAAAACAGTGCCAATGGATTCAGGATGTCCAAAAACCCCTAGCTAGGCTTTTACGGCACCTCAATCGGCCAAAAGATGAAGAAGATAGGCCTCCTGCCATTCTCTTCCTCAAGCTTGTTGTCTCTGCATCTACAAAACGCACCCTTGTTGAATGAACCTGGCACACACGCAATAAATAGCGTGAAAACCCAGCACCAGGTGCAACCGCGCCAACAGTGCAAACCGTAGGACGTTTAAGGGCGCGCCAGCCCCTAACCGCCTAGCACCTCGGGCATATGGGTCATAACATGACCTCGCACTATAATAAAAAGGGCTCTGTTTTAATACCAAACAAAGTAATGACACATGGCGGGTTGGTTTTTCAAACCGTGCAAACCACTTTACACAAATCCCGCGCGCATATACAAAGGTCACATGGTATATACAAAGGTCACGGACTATGATTTAAACCCCGCACCAACCGTTTGGTGTATAGCATATATGGTATGGACATATGCGAAAACAAATGACCACGGGCCGGGGCTAAGCCCCGGCCCGACCCCCCGCCAACGGTTACAAACTTTGATTTTAAATATAAACCAACGCATATACATGTTAAGTAACAACCCATGGTCCGTTGGTCGGACAGTCTTTGCGAAGGCGTAAGGTGGAGGGGAGGTCCGGGGGTCGAACCCCACGAACTCCATTACATTTTACATATAACAACAACCAATCCTGGGGTGCCACGTGGCAACCCATGATTGGGCCACATGGCACCCAATCACTCGCCCGAAAAGTTCCACGTGTCGACTCCCCATTTGACCACCTGTCATCCAATAATAACTGCCATGTCACCACACGTACGGTCGTACCACGTCAGCATCCATACAGACTGTACGGACTGCACAGTCAGCATGCATTTTTTTTTACCTGTTTGGCGATTCGAACAGATCGCGATATCTCTTGCTCCTGGCGTTCGTTTTAGACGAAATGAGTTGCGTTGGGTTCGTGACGATGAGGGCTACACTCTCGTTCATTTTGAGGCAATTTCGAGAATGTTGATTTTTGAGCTAAAATTTGACCCCGGTCCAGATTTTGATCACGAACAACAAACCATAACACAATCTTGTTAACGGAGTTTGGCAAGGTTGCCTACGTCTTTGGTCCTATGTCTCAGTGGGGGAGGATTTCTTATTAATCTTCAATGCTGAAAATTTACATCATAAATGTATCAAATGGATTACAAACTAGTCTGGTTGTATTCTTATCGACCTCAAGAATTCAACACACTTGACGAGACTGGAAAAGGTTGAGCGTAGCTCCTAGAAATGGCCTCCAAAGTTTGCTTCCTCAATGGTTTCCTTGCATAACAATGGCTTAAGATTTCAAATTCTTCAGCATTCTACTTTTTTTGAACCTCCTAAGGCTGCCAAGAACCTCTGTTTTTTATAGATTCTGAGTTGAGAATCAAATCCCAACTTTCCCCCATGATCTGGCCTCTTTCTCGGCTCCAAATCCCCCAAAAATGGAAAAAATACATTGAAAATCACGCTAAAAATAATTAAAAATATTATAATATAGTTACAAAACCCACAATTTGGAAACATTAGGTGCCAACCCCCTTTCTCCAGGCTCTTGGTCATATGGGCTCACCATGTGTTCAACACTTAAGCCCCCTGCACTCTAAACCTTCGGTCGAGCACCTTGTCATCTGACACATGGTCGTGTGGATGGCCATGTGGTCACAGGATGGTGTTTAGTCCTCCAGTCAAGCCATATGTGTAGGCCAGCCCCTGCTGACCGGGGCTTATCCCCAAACCTCCTTAACCAGCACAAAAAAATGCAAATGGGTCACATAGGGTTTAAGACTATCATGTATCCCGGTCAGTTGGTGCTTGTTAGTTAGACCGTTGCCCATGCCTGGAGGTCGAGGGTTTGATTCCACCGGAGGCGCAACAAAATTTTGAATCAGCCCACATTGGCCATATCCTGGGTGCCACATGGAACCCTATGATTGGGCCATGTGTCACCTCTGGATTGGCCACCGTACACACAGTCAACTTTGCAGTGGACCACCACATGAACCTGCCAATGCATCTACCTAGTCAGTGTTGTACGACATGTGTCAAGCCTGGAGCCTGCCACCTGACGCCACGTCACTCTACCATACTGTACAGTCAACTTCTCGATCAGAACCATGTCACTTTCACCTGTCATCCATACTGGCATGTGTCAGACTTTTATTGGGCCACGTCAACATCCATACAGTCCACATGTCAAATATGTACCATGCCAACTCAGCCTGAAAACGCCCAATCATCCTGACACGTTTCAACCTCTGGTGTTGCCACGTGTCCCTACTGACATCATCATGACTTCATGTTGACATTATTTGACATGTCATGATGACATTCTATTGACGTCAACAGTACGACCTGTTGACTATTGACTTTTTTTTGCCTATTTGGGAAATCGATCAGAACGCGATAACTTTCGCATACAGTGTCCATTTTTGGAAAAAATATATGGATGTAATCGATGCAAGGAGCCTGACACAATGGCATTGGTTTCGTCTAATTCTGATAACTTTGATTTTTTGGCCTTCCTGGATCCATTTGGATCAATATCTCTTCAAGACAGTAAAAAACACTACCTACAAATTCTTGGTTTAGGAACCCTCACATGAACCACATAGAACCACAGAAGAAACCCAACTAGTGGAGCTTCAAGCATCACATATGAGCCATTTTCAATTGTTATTGAGTCCGATACATAGAACAAATTGTACCATGTTCCCTTCTTCCTATTACTCCCTTGCAATGCATACTTATATTGTTTCAGTATACAAGTGCATGGTCTAGAACACCCAAAGATAAGTTTTGTTTACTTGCATGCATAAATGTAAATTATGAATTCAAGCTACACACTATATCAAACACCACAAGTTAATTATACTTCACCTTAGATTTTAGTTGCAAACATCTGTCAATGGGGAAAATTCGAAAATGATTCTATCATCTTCTTAAGAGTAGAATTGTTAGAAAGAAAAAAACTGGACAATATGCAAAGTTGCATGGGTATAAAAACTATTGAAATTGTTAGATGGGCAAGTATTTCAGTACCGATGTTCCAGGTAAGATTCCATATGATGTTTCTTTGATGCCTCTAAATATCCTCTAATGGTTTCCTTCATTCCATAAATTAAACCTCCAAACACATAACCGACCCATTGCACCTAACTAGTATGTGGTCGATTATTAGTATTACTATTGGCTGATATGTATTTTTTTGGTTCCTCTTCCAGCAAACAATCCCACCATATTTTTTCCATGCGCTCCTTTATAACCTCCATGTCTGTACAACAATATCATTCGATGGTGTCATGAGGGGGTTTTGATCTAGGTTGAACTTCTTTAAATTCTGAAAAATCCAAAAAGAATATGGTAGTTCCTTGATTTGATTGTTGTTGATATCCAACTCAACAAGGTTTGTTAATTCACCAATCGATTATGGTATATTTATTAAATCATCGAAATTGTTTCTAGCATTCAAGACTTCAATATTTTTCAAGTCTGCAATGGCAACTAGTAAAGACCATAGCTCATTGAAATGATTGTTCAAATACCTTAGGGATTTCAATTCATAGAGAGAAGATGATAAAGACCTTAACTTGTTTGATTGAACCAACAACTTCTGGAGGTTGCCAAGCTGATAACCAAATAGTTATGTAGCTTTGTAATTCTCGTAGCAAATTCATTCTTGTAGCTTGAGTATTCTTGTGGCTTGAGTATTCATGTAGCTTTACAATAGTAACAATTTTACTCCTACCTTCAACATATAGTATGCAGATTACTCACTTGATTAAGTTCTTAATGATAAAACTTTATTGGCCATGACCCCATGTATAAGAGAGATTAATGTTCTACTTGGAGGATGAAAGTCTCCCCACAGTTGGAATCCAACCTTTATAAAATGACCAATTATGCAATGTCAATATACAAATAAAAAAACAAGTGTTGTAGTAGTGAGCATGTGTATGTTGGAACTTTAATCCATGCATATGAGAAGATAAAACCCAGGTCTTACTCACAAAAAAATAAATTATGTAGATCTTGACTATAGAAGATAGAACGAGTGCCTTAAATTCATTCACAAAATCTATCTTTGTTTCTAAATATTTCACACCATTGATTTGGTAGTTGTAGCTTGACTTGTGTTATCTCATAACTATGGATTATTTCCAAGTTCAAGTCAATCCAACCAATTATACAACTTGCCAGGTATGAAATTCGATTTGCAAAGTGGCCACACAATTTTTGAGCTTTTACTCTTATTCCCAATGACTCATTTTTTATGAAGAAAACCTTACTTTTGAAGACAGAGGTCACACGTGAACTTGGAGCACAATTGCAAAGTCAAGTACTTCAAAACAATTGTGTTATGTCCTTTGGTAATTCAATGATACATGTGAGGCTTATTTTATTTAAATGAGGGACCCCAATACCTCATCATTTCTCTTGTAGCTTCTTCTCACCGAAACAAAATTAGGAAAAATCATTTTATGCACTGAATTCAAGGTTTCTACATGTATTATAAGTAATATATTTATCACAAACTATAATATGGGTTTTTGAGAACTTTTGCAAGCATAACTGTTATAATTTATTGCTTCTCCCCTCCAAAAATCATCAGTACCTAGTTCATGGATCTTGAGATATAAGCAAATCGTTATCTGGTCATTAAAAAAGCAACTCGAATAAATGAATGTGAATGGGTTACCATGAACCTTTTTATCCTTGGTATTTATATTGATTTTATATAAATGAATATAAAATCTCTTCTGATGATAGGGATTTCTTTATACAAACTTGCAATACAAGCTTGTAAACAGTCCTGTAGCTTTACAACTTTTGTAGACAAATTCTATTTAAAGCCTGAAGAAGCTGTTTAAGTCTTCTTCTTCTTTTAATTCTCAAAGGCTAAGACTACAATATTGGTGAGAATACTTCTTCACAGTATCTCACGAAGACTGAAGGTTACCAAAAGAGATAAAATATTCCTTCAAAACTTACTTATGCATGCATATGCATACCTCTGTTTGCAAAAATGTGCACTTCAATAATTCTCATAGGGCTCACTTCTTTTAGATCCAAACAATTGCATTGATATTTTATGGAGTCAAAATGGAATTGCTTGAAAAATATGAGTCATAAGGAGACAATTCAAGTATTGTATTTATGATGAATTTATTTAACAAGACAAGTATATTTTTCTTGCTTGGAGGAGAAGGAAATATATGGTTATGGAAGCAACGAGCATTTGATTATGATTTTTGACCAGAAAAATATGATATTGGTTTTGGCACTATGATACTTATGAAACTCCAAAACTTATATAGGAAAAGGTTTATGATGCAAAATGTATAGGGTTCTTAAAGGGGTAGAGTATCAAAGAAATAGAGCATAGGGTACAAAGTATGCATTTGTAACATAGAGAGTGGTTTTGCAGTCATATACAAGGAGGAAAGAGTATATGTTTTAAGATTTGCCAAAAGATGAGAGGTCAACAATCTTGTCATTATGATGACTTTGCAATGAGTGATAATTAGAATGGTGTTATATTTAACTGCAAAGGTATATTATTTTTTACATGATCAATGAGATTCGACTACAAGATCACAACCTATCCTTTCAACCCACAACCATATGGAGTAAGGGAAACACAATTGCAAACATGTAGCTTCACAAAATGTGTGTTGTAGATGATAAAGGATGATGTCTCTGATTGTATGCATGAATATAAATGTGGGCCTTGAAAACAAGCCTTGCATATGATAACCCTTGCTTTTCAATTGCGATGAACCTTTTTGTTTGCTTCAAAATAACTTTGGCATAATTACAAACCTACAATGGTAATTTAATCCTCCAAATTGGAATTGCAATGACACCCACAACCAATTTATAATTGAAATGAAGGGTGGAATGACCTTTGAAAAGGCAGTTGAGGTAATTGGAATGGGTATGAGACCAATGAAGTAATGGGTGATTTAGGTTGTTCATTGCAAAATTATCAGCCTATAGAATTTTATCCCATCATTTGCAAATTAGGTTATATATTTTAAAGGCCATAATCCCAAATTTTAAATAATGAACTCAAGGAGTTCAAACTCATAGGAACTTTGTCTTTATAAAAAATTTAGGCCACAATAATAATCCTAAGAATAATTACCCTTTGTAAGATGGGAATAAGTCAGAAAAGGATAACCCTCTTAATGGTTCACAAATGTTGAAAATGGCTTGGTCCTCTCCATATTGATGGAGTTCAAGTTTCAAGACAGTCCTTGGAATATGCTAAGACAAGCTTGACAAATATCACTTTTCCATTTATGAATTCTTTAAAGAATTTGGCTTAGAGAGTATTGCCAACAAACACCATAAGATCCCTCTAAAACATTTTTTGTAACTTGCAACAACTCTGAAGATATGAACCAATATATACATCAATGAACCATGGAATGAATCAAGAAAGTCATACCATTGAATGTGTTCTCCTTCGATATCCTCATGTAGGAATAGTTTCTACAACAACTTATTCTATTGTAGGTTCTTGTGGGGCAACATATTCCTCTTTCCCAATAGTTTCCTTGGATTTTCCACGTCAATTTCTTCTTTTTATGTTGTTGGTTCTTGTGGAGCAACACCAATGTCTTCTTCTACTCTTTTTGTTGGTTCTTGTGTGGTAGAAACAAGGCCTTCGTTGAGAAGCTTTTGGTCCTTCTCATTTTTGGATATTTGAGGTCTTGAAGTGGATTTGAATTGTATCAGTAGAGTAAGATGATGTCGTGGTTCATATGGGGTGGTGAAGGCTTTTGATTGGACAAGACTAGTGATGCATTCATGAATAGTAAAGGTGATGGTGTCCCCCCAAAATTAATACTTTTTCTGTCCTCGGAAAAAAAAATGGTAAGGGAGTAGGATAGAAAACAAAGAGACTTATGTGATTTCCCATATACAAATCTATAGCATTCAATGAATCAGACAAGAAAATATAAAGAAGAAGTGTACCTGCACCTACCCAAGAAGTCCATGAACTTTGCAGCAAGTGTGTGATTTTAGCAGATTTTTCACGAGTTTCAATGGCAAAAGAAAAACTTTATGTGAAGCATTGTTAGCAAGATTTCCTCTTGGTTATAAGATATATTCATGAGGCTTTGAGGAAATACCACTTCTACAACTTCTTGATCTGCTACAGGTTCTTGTGGAACAATGGTCTTTCCCTCCTAAGGAATTTTTCCAATTTATTTCTTTACTATTGGTTCTTGTGTGACAATAATAGTGTCTTCAAAATTTGATTGGTGTTGGTTCTTGTGTGACAACACCTTTCTCTTGTTTTTTATGATCTTCTCTTGATAGTTGGTTCTTGTGTGAAAACCAAAGGGATTATTGGTGTTGTTTCTTGTGTAGTAGCACCATTATCATCCTTAGAACTTTTCTATTATGTTTCTTTTGTATAAATGGTTGATCCAAGTGGATATTGGTGGCCACCCACCTATTCCACTTGGACCCCCACCATTGCTTCTTTCAGTTTTTCAGTTTCTGCACAGTTTACTATTTTTAGCAGTTTTTCAAGTCCTGAACTTCTGGAGCCGTTTTGAGGCCTTAAACGACATTTTTTGGGAAAACGGGGAACAACATGGATCTTAGATCAATGTTTCTCACCCAAAAGTTGTATTCCTCGGATAGATCTTTCTAATGAGGTATGGAACGCGTTAAACGGAGATCGTATGCCAAAGTTACGTCCCCGGGAAGTTGATGTGCCAACTTACCCAAACGAGGCCCATAGTCTTGGCGTTTCATCTCCTAGGGTTAGGTCTTTGGATGTTTAGGGTTTTCCATTATTTCTCAATAATAATAGGCCTTTGAGCCTCATTGTAACATAGTTTAGAGGCCAGTAGCCGCCACATCTCTTCTCAGAGATAAGCTACGAACGCCCTAGCTAGTTTATTTCCATTTTGTCTGTAAGCATATTTCAGTCATTTGTTATTAATGAAATGAAGTCTTATTTCCGCTACATCTCTGATTTTATGTGTATTTCTGTATTTCATTGTGTTCCTACATAAATCCGGATCAATGGTGGATCTATGAAGTACTACTAAGAATAGATACATACTACAAGATTTGTAACACACAATTAATTGTTGAACATGAAAGAAGTGTTGATTAATTGGGTTGGTTGTCATTGATGTCAACCCTTGAAGAAAGCCCGGTAGCGAATTCCAGTAGCACAAAGGTTTGGGTAATGGACCCAAGTTTGTTTGATGTATAATGGTATGAGTTTTGATATATTTGTAGGTAAGAATATTCTATATGGATAGTATATGTCATTTAATTTCCGGTGATATGTGGAATGTCACATAACTTGATCCGGATTTTATGAGCATAACAAAATGACTGTAGATTATTGCCAGATGCTTAACACAAAATAACAGAGAAACAATAAAATTGGTTTTCTATTCAATAAGGAAATAAGTTGAAACTGTAAAATGCAGTAGAAAACAATCTTGCTGGAATGGTAGCGGCTTATCTCTAAGAAGAGATGTGATGGTTGCGCTCATTCACAAGAAGATGATTACAATGAGGCTCTCAAGGCCTTTTTAAAATAAAAATGAGTTTCAAAAACCCTAAACAGCCAAAAACCTAACCCTAGGAGATGAAGCGCCAAAAGTCATGTGGGCCCCGTTTGGGTAAGTCAGTACATCAACTTCCCGGGGTCGTAACTTTTGCATATGATCTTCATTTTAGGCGTATGATAGCCCATTGGAAATATCTATCCAAGGACTACAACAGTTGCACAAAATTTCATGATGAAATTTTGCAACCGCAACATACCCCAAAAAACATCGTTTAGGGCCTCAAAACGGCTCCGAAAGTTCAGGACCTGAAAAACTGCTAAAAATAGTAAATTATCAAATTGCTAGAAAGTTGTTTTGAGCCAGATGGAAAAGGTGGGTGGCCACTGATATCCACCTGGATCAATCCTCCATCCTTAGGAAGAAATGGTCTCCATTGCGTTGAGTTCCCCCATCAGATGAGGAAATTTCTGCTGAATTTGGCCTCGGGTGAGCCACTTGCCTTGGTGCAGGAGCTGCCCTGCTTTAACGACTCGATAAAGATGGATCCTTTGTTGTCGAGTGCCTTTGATCTGTGTGTCCACAATATGATCACTGGATGCCTGTTGTATGTAGTCAAGGTTGAGCTCTGTTGGTGTCAGTTGTTCTGCTACGTCTGAGGTGTACAATAATGGTGGGAAGTAAGGCCAAAGGAGGTCCACGTTGAACACTGGGTGCAGGCCAAGGAAAGGAGGAATGTTGAGTGAAAAATCATTATCCCCCACAGCCTTGGTGATGGTGTATGGCCCATAATGGAGTGGGCAAAGCTTCTGATGGGGTCCTGTAAGGTGTTCTTTCTGCAAGTGCAACCAAACTTTGTCGCCCACCTGAAACTTATGTGGAACCCGATGTTGATCATGGAACTACTTGTATTTGTCATTGGACTTCTATAGGATATCCTGAACCTATTGACGGATGTGCTGGATCCTCTCAATGAACCGGGTGGATTTTTCAGCCTCAGTTGGAGTAAGAGAGGATTCGGTCAAGGTGATCGCAAGGGGCAATGCAACATCTATGGGACCCAATGGTCGGAATCCCAACCCCACCTGAAAGGGGTTGTGGTCAGTTGAGCTATGCAGGGCTCGGTTGTAGCTATTTTGGACATAAGGAAGACTCTCATCCCATGTGCGAGGGTGCTTGGAATTATACATGCATAGGATATGCATGATCAATCAATTTACGACCTCGGTTTGGCCATCTGTTTGGGGGTGGAAGGTCATGGATTTGGTGAGATTGGTGTCCAGCAATGACCAGAGGCTCAACCAGAATATGCTGAGAAATTGAATGTCTTGATCTAAGACAATGGTTTGTGGGATTCCAAAATGTACCTAGACTCATTCAAAGAAGAGCTTGGCAGTGGCTTATGCTGTGATGCTCTTCTTGCAAGCAACCAGAATCGCCATCTTAGAAAAGCGATCGACAACCACAAAAACATAACCATTTCCCCGCTTGGTGGATGGGAGGCTTGACATGTATTCCATTGAGATTGATTCCCATGGTCTGTCAAGAATAGGAAGAGGGGTGTACATGCCCTATTTCTTAGTGGTTGGTTTGGCAATAACACATGCAATGCAAGACCTGATATACTTGCTGACCTCCTATCGAAGTTTCGTCCAGTATAAATGTTTTTGTAGCATCGCCACTATCTTTTTGACGCCAAAGTGTCCTGCCACCCGAGTGTTGTGGGCTTCCCAGATCAGCTTCACTCGCTCACTTGATGGAACACATATATGGCCTAGATGACACAACAAGACATCCTGAAGATGGAAATTATCGACAACTTCCTTTGCACCCAACATTTGGTAGGTGGTGGAAAATTCTGGGTCTGTCTCATAGAGTTGGGGCCATCCATAGGTCTCATGGCCACATGAGTCTAGCACTATGGTGAGTGTCGCGATTGGTGGTCTGTTGAGGCAATCAACGACATGGTTGGTGCTTCCTATTTTATACTTGATGTTGAGGTGGAATTGCTGCAAGTATGTGGACCACTTTTGATGGCAGTCATTCTGCAATTTTCCTTGTGTCTGCATGAACTGCAATGGCTTATGATCAGTGTGGATGACAATCTCCCTCCCAAGAATGTAATGTCTCCACTGGCGACAGGCTTGCACAATGGAGTACATTTCTTTGTCGTAAGTAGGGTACTTATGGACAACATATGATAGTTTCACACTATGATAGGCCATGGGGTAGTCGTGTTGCATGAGAACAGCACCCACAGCATAGTCTGAAGCATCAGTCTCAATCTCAAAGGGTTGTTGCAGGTCTGGTAGTGAAAGTACTGGGGTTGAGCACAAGCACTGCTTCAAATCATTGAACGCTTGTTGTTGGCGCTGACCCCACACAAATTTCTCCTTACCACCACCCCTGGTTATTTGGCTGAGGGTCCATGCAATATGGATCCACATGTATGCCATGTTGATCAATGATGCAGCCTAGGTAATGGACCATATCCATGCCAAAGGAGCATTTTTTCAAGTTGGCATATAGCTTGTGCTGTCGCAGGGTGTACAGAACCTACTGAATATGCTGCAAGTGTTCGGCCCAAGTCTTGTTGTAAATGAGAATGTCATCAAGATACACCATTACAAAAGTATTGGTGAATGGTCACAGGATATCATCCATCATCCTCATGAAAGTGGTTGGAGCGTTTGTCAGACCAAAGGGCATGACCAACCATTCAAAAAGGCCTTCCTTTGACTTGAAGGCGGTCTTCCATACATATGTCTGTTCTATCGGGACCTGGTGGTAGCCATAATTCAGATCAATCTTACTGAAGTATTTGGCCCCCATGAGTTGATCAAGGAGGTCGTTGATTCGGGGAATCGGGTATCGGTTTCTGACTGTGATTTTATTTAGAGCCCGATAATCAATGCAAAGTTGCCAGGTTCCATTTTTCTTCTGTACCAGCATGATTGGGCTCCCGCAAGGTGATGATCTAGGATGGATGTGCCCCTTTTGGAGCAGTTCTTGGATCTGTCGCTTGATCTCCTCATTCTCTAACAAAGAGCGGCGATAGAATGGCCCATTGGGCAGCGGTGCGTCAGGGGTCAGATTGATGGGGTGCTTGACCTGGCAGTGCAGAGGTACCCCGATAGGTTAGGAGAAGATATCTAAGTATTCTTCCATGACCTTATCTACTTGCTTCTGCTGTGTGGAGAGGTTGACCGCAGAGACCCTGGATGTGGCTATTATTTTTCTCTCATTCTGAGAGTGAATCATGAAGAAGACAAACGTCCCCATATGAGAGATGACCTTCCTGCATTGCTTAGCAGAGATCAAGGAAATAGCACTAGGTGGGACAACCTCGGGTATCCTGTACAATTTCCTGTTCAAAGTAATAATAACACTATGAGGCCTAGACTCATATACAACATGACATTTCCATAAATAAGGTTGGCCCAAAATAACATCACAAACTTCGAGAGGAGAAACATCACACAATACCACGTCTTTGAAGGGCTTGATGTCGTACGATAGTTGACATTGTTGGCTGATGAGGAGATCACTTCCTTGGCGGAGCCATCCAATGGTGTAGGGTTGTGGGTGTGGCGTTGTCGACAGGGCCAGCCGCTTGACGACCTCTGCTAAGATGAGGTTCTTCTGGCTACCACTATCAACGATGAAGTGCAGTGGGGTGCCTTTTACCCACATATGTGAATGGAAGAGGCGCTCTCCTTCTTCTGGCTTGTCTGGTTCACCATGTTGGAGATTGGTGGTAGCAATAGTGGCACTGGGTTTCGCGTCAATGATTTGTCTTCCGCTTTCTGGTTCTGACTCAGAGTCAGAACCCGCATCTGATTCAGAGGCTTTCACTTTGGCCACCAACGTCTACTTTGAGCGGAAGTCAGCAGTGTTATTCCAAGGGATCTTATGGAAGTCGCACCACTTCCCGGTATCTTTCTTTGTATTTTTGGTGTCCTTCTTTGCTTGCATCTTGGACTGGTTGTCCTGATACTGTCCATCTTTTCTCTGTCCTTTGTTCTATGTGTTGGGGCCACCCTTTCCTGTCTTTTGTTGTGAGGGGTTCCCCAGCCTAAATTGTCGCGTCTTTTGTTTAAGCTTTTGCTCCATTTTGATGGCATATCGGTAGGCCACACCCAAGGATGAGATGTACAGAAATTCCATTTCGGTCTAGATGTATCTATGTAGAGCACCGCGATACTTGAGCACCAGATGTCTCTCTGAATCTTTGATACCCAGCTTGGTGCACAAGGTATGGAAGATATTTGTGAAATCTGGCATTGCTTTGTCTCTTTCTTGCCGCAGTGTGGTCCATTTGGTATACAAGTCATCATAACTTCCAACATGGTAGTATTGTTCCTTACTAGCATCCTTGAAGGATTCCTAGGTGGCCGTGACTGTAAATAATGAGGGTTCCTCTATTTCCTTTTGCTCACAGAAAGTTTCCCACCAATCTTTGACATGGGGAATGGCTTTGAGGAGCGCAAAAGTAATCTTTTCTCTATTCGAAAAGTTATGGACAAAGAAATACCCTTCTAGCATATTCAACCACTTGTCTACAGCATTTGCGTCGATATGACCTTCAAATATAGGAATATCAAATTTTATTTGTACCTTGAAGGGGGCGGTGCCTCCGCTCGAAGAAGATGTTTCGCCTGTTGGTAGTTGTCGAAGGATTTGCGTGAAATTATCCATCATCTCGTTCCTCTGTTGCATGAGGGATTCCTCAATCAACAGTTTGAAAGGATCTCCTATCCCGTCATCTTTATTTTCTCCTTCCATGAGAGGTCACTTGGGTGTGCGAGATCTTTTTTCCTCAAGAGAAGCAAGCTCGAGACCCAAATCTTTGTACTCCGACCTCATTGGCGACATGCATTAAGATGACAAGGAGCAGATCGCTCTGATACCACTGATCTAGATTTTATGATCAGAACGAAATGACTACATATTATTGTCATATGCTTAACACAGAATAATAGAGAAGCAATAAAACTGGTTTTCTATTCAATAAGGAAATAAGTTGAAACTGTAAAATGCAGCGAAAAACAAGCTTGTTGGAATGGTGGTGGCTTATCTCTGAGAAGAGATGTGACAACTCCACCCATTCGCAAGAATATGATTACAATGAGGATCTCAAGGAATTTTTATAATAAACAAGAGTTTCAAAAACCCTAAACATCCAAAAACCTAACCCTAGGAGATGAAGCACCAAAAGTCATGTCGGCCCTGTTTGGGTAAGTTAGTACATCAACTTTCTGGGGTCGTAAATTTTGCATATGATCTTCGTTTTAGGCGTATGATAGCCCATTGGAAAGATCTATCTGAGGACTACAACAGTTGCACAAAATTTCACTATAAATTTTGTAACCGCAACATACCCCAAAAAATGTCGTTTAGGGCCTCAAAATGGCTCTGAAAGTTCAGGACCCAAAAAACTACAAAAAATAGTAAATTATCAAAATTGTTAGAAAGTTGTTTTGAGCCAAATGGAAAAGGTGGGTGGCCACCGATATCCACCTAGGTCATAACTCCTCACGGTTTGAGAGTTATGGCCTTACAAAGTTGAAGGACCCTCATATGATTGGCTTGAACCCCAAAAGGTCAAAGAAGTCAAAGTGCTTGCAAAGAGGATTATTTAAATAATAAAGTGAAGTGACAAAGTCAAAGAGGATTATTTAAATAATAAAGTGAAGTGACAAAGTCAAGGAGGATTATTTAAATA
>ML782680.1:213025-227393 GCA_009831015.1 Picea engelmannii | reverse complement strand
TGAGCTAAAAATAGAAGTCAACAGTGAATTAGGGTTTCAGCAGTGATTTAGGGTTTCAGCATGATTTAGGGTTTTGGAAAACTATAAAGGAAGGGTCAGCGACTTAATTCATTATTATGCAGATTATGACTTGTCATTGAGAAGAAGAGGCGCATCTCAGGAGAGATAGTTCAGTGTATTCCAGGAGGAAGACACCAGTTGGCTAATTTTGGTGTTGAAAGACACACCCTAGTCACCGGGAAGATCATCCAGGTCTTCCATCATTCTTCAGTGCTCCCATATTCCGGGTATTATCTTTTAGTTGCTTATTTGTATTCCAGCTAAGATCCTTTTGTCCTTTGATCTAGCCGAGTGTTGTTATTCAGTCGCAGTTGCTTATTTATATTTTGGCTAAGATCCTTTGTATGTTGATCTAGTCGAGTATTGTCAGTATTCAGCCGCATTCGGCCATTTTTGTAATCCATAGAGATATCATAATACAAACTTGCAGTCCTTTGTCGCATTTATTATTTGTATGATCATTTATATGTTGTAAACCTTTGATCCTACACACACATTAGCATCGTTTCCTAGACTAGCCAAGTTAGGAACATTACAGCAATATCGACACTTTGGGAGATCGGGAGTGTGGAGGAAGTTGTTTCGGGAATCCCCGATACGCGAAATCCCAACGCGATCTGGACCGTCAGATCATGGGACAACCAGAACCATTGGTCTGTGGAGAGGAAATTTCGTCACTTCGGATGTCGGAACAAGAGAGAAAAGTTACATCGTCGAGCCCCGATACGTGAAGTTTCGACGCGCTCAGAGGTGAATCCCTGGGACTGTTGGAGGTCATACGGCGGAAGCATAACGGAGTAGCTAAAGACTCGTTATCCCATTTTGGGGTTTTGGGAATCGAAGGAGTCGGGGGACTCACAATAGAAATCATGAAGTCACGAAATCTGAAACGCCTTTTCAGGTTAAGTCTGTGGTCGCGCCGACAATCACATGGAGTTGAGGTTAGTGCCTAGTGCTTGTTCGCGCAGACGTAACTTATAATAAGGACCTATGGTTTTATATGCATTGTAGGTTCTAGTGGGAACTAAAGAGTTATTTCAGCTCAGGGATATACGAAGATCCATAGACTGGGAGGTCACCAGGCTCAGTTGAGGTGGGGTGTTGCGTCATAACTCCTCATGATTTGAGAGTTATGGCCTTACAAAGTTGAAGGACCCTCCTATGATTGTATTGAAACTTCAGAAGGTCAAATAAGTCAAAGTGCTTACAAAGAGGATTATTTAAATAATAAAGTGAAGTGACAAAGTCAAAGAGGATTATTTAAATAATAAAGTGAAGTGAGAAAATAAAAGAGGATTATTTAAAAGTGAAGTAACAAAATCAAAGAGGATTATTTAAATAATAAAGTGAAGTGACAAAGTCAAGAAGGATTATTTAAATAATAAAGTAAATGGAGAACTTTCTAATTATGGAAAGTGGTTATAAGAAGGCTAACCCTAAAATGAGGAAAATGGGTTAAGTGGTCAAGTGGCTAATGGATACATGGACAAGTGGAAAACTGGGCAAAGTTGTACATAGGTGACTATGTGGACAAAGTGGCTATGTGGACAAAGTGGCCTAGAAGATGCTTCTAAGGAAGCTACATGGAGAGTATAAATAAGAGGCAAGGCTCTCTCATTTTAATCACACTTGAGCATATTGAATATCTATAGGTGACTCAGGTAACCAAAGGATATCTAAGCTGAATTTTAGAGGGAAGGTGAAGTAAAGAAGGCCGAAATTCAAGGGAGGATAAATTCTTTTGATGATGTTTTCTAAGGTATGTTATTTATAGGTCATCTCACCATTTTTCCAATAATTTTCTAGAATGATTCAGACCATGAAATTGGGAATCCATTGAGAAAACATATCCAAGTAGTTGTGGTACGAATTTCATCTTTTGGGTCATTGTATTTTTGGAGTTACACTCCGTGGAAAATAGGGTTTGTGGATAGTCTTGAAACTAGTCTAAAAGAGGTGTTTCAGGTAAAAACATCATAACTTCTTCATAACATATACAAATAGTAAGACCAAATGTGTTGTTTAGATTACAGTCTGTATTATTCTGTGTACAATTTTCAGATCCATACAAAAAATATTCTGTGTGGGGCATGCTCTACAAATTCAATCTCTAGAATAAGCCAGAATTCAACAAGGTATTCCATTTTTGCTATAACTCCTTTTCTGAGAGGTTCCAAGTAGTGACACCTAGAGAAATTGCATAAAACACATTGAAGAACATTGTGTACTATTTTCAAATCTTTATTCATTATAGGTACATATTTATGATTATTTCAAGTTAGGGTTGTTGACTAATCCAAAACTAGTCATGTGAGACTAAAGTAAAGTTTGATGAAAATGCTAGTCTCTTATTGTTAAAGTTAAGGAAGGTTTGAAGGTATGCGATCATATACACTAGGTCTATTACAGAGTTACAAATCAGATTTGGATGATGAATTTGATGAGGGATTTTGGTTGAGGTTGAGGTACAGGTTGGTGCATGGTTGATGCACTTTTTTATGGTACAGGTTGATTACAGGTCGAGGTACAGGTTAATGCATGGTTTATTCATAGTTCAGGTTATCGGTACAAGTTGTTTGGTGCAAGTTGATTGGTACATGTTTAAAATAGTATATCTCACAGTGATAGTGTGACAGTGGTTCCATCTTTCTACTTCTACGACAGGGCAGTTGGACGGGGCAAGGACAAGTGGTTGTAGCCAGAGAACATAGGGGGTTGTAGCCTCCTTCTAGTTGTATCCAGATAATTAGGAAATTTGATCTTCCCTCGGGTTGTATCCTGATAAACTAGGGGGTTGGAGCCTCCTTCCAGTTACAGCTGGAAAACAAAGGAAGTTGGTGCTTCCAATGAATGTAATACTTCAAGACATATAAGAAAATACATTATGTGGTTTTCTCCCGCTTTGGGTTTCCACTTAAAAACACCGATGTACTGTGTATGTGTATGATTTTTCATTTGTTCATTGTTTATTTACTCTGCAAATATTGGATGATAATGCTACATTGATATAACACTTGCATTATATGGTTAAAAAGGATTAGATTGCTCTATTACTAATTCACCCCCCCTCTCAGTAATCCAACAAGAAGTGTGTTAGTAGTAGGAAGATAGCAAGAAAAAACTTTATGGATTGGTAATAGCGAGCTTCTTGGAAATATTTATTTGACGACTATTGAAACTAAAAGGGTAGCTTGACAATATAAGTGAGGCAAGCAGCTTTATTGGGTGGGTTAGGTGTGGGTTGAGTAGAAGGTTATGGAGGTATTGCAGAGGAAGAAGTAGGCTCAAGTTATGATGTGGTAGTAGTGGGTGCATGATTGATATTTCGAGGAAATTATTTCCTTTCATGGCCAACCACATAAGAAAAGGAAGCTTCATAGACTTCAACATGCCATCATCTTTGAGTTGGGAAAGAGGAAAAATGGATGGTCATGCCATGCCGTTGGAGAAAGAGCATGATGAACATTAGGTATTTGTAGCAATGGAATTATTGGTGTTGTAGTGGGACTTTGACTTCGATGAAATAGGTCTTTATGTGATCTTGAAAGAAATTCTTCATATGTCTCATTTTCTATCCACTTGCAATTTTTATGAGAAGTCTTCTTGTTGTTGGTCAGTAGTTGGAACACCTCGGTAGTAAGCTCTTCAAACATGAAAGAGTCAAAATAACATGATTTTTCACCTTATTGGTTTGGATGTCTGGATGACATGCTCTTATTCAACAAAATATGGTCTTCGAAATCACTTGTTCATGGAGTGACTTTCTTGAGAGTTTTGGGACCTGTAAGAACTAGCACTTATCTACAATAAAAGAGTGAGATCATGGAATAATAGAGGTGATATATCATTCCTATCCCAATAAATATTCAAAAATATCACAAATAGTGCATATAAAACAAATCCAGAGAAAGATAAACGAAGAAAAATTCATTTTTTTACATGCTGAGGAGTGGTGACCACCTAGACTACCCAGCAGTATTTTGATGATATAATACTCATTTGTTGTACGATTGGGGTTATTCCAGAGATAAATTAAATTATATTCACATGGATATCTCTAGTATAAATAGGTTTTGAAAGTTCCTTAGAAGGATATTTCAAACATGCATATGAGAATCCTTCATGATAGAGTTGTTTTTTATTTCTAGTCTAGAGAAAGAGTTAGGGTTGTGGGTATAAAATTTTCATTTGAAGACATATTGAATTTATTCCAAATGGATATGAAATTAAATTCATGTAGGTATCTCCAATAGAAATAGGTTTTACAAATATAAAGAATCGATGGGTCAAATCTGCCAATGAACAACCAAGGAAACAAAGTTTCAACGGTGTAGATTTAGGATAGGCAGTCAATATTTAGGGCATAAATTTATCATATGATATCTAAATAGCATGATTCCAATTAGGTTGTAAACTATATTCATAATCGAATGCACCCTAAAAAGGGGTTTGAAATATCTATCCATTTAGTCTACCAAAACGTTATTGTCCAAACTTTGTTCTTGGTGAGGTCAATGATCTCAAATGCCACAAGAGTTTGATCAACAAGTTGTTTCTTCCAAATGGTGATCTAGGTTTGTGTGAATTTTTTTAGGTGTATAGTGTTCAAGGTAATACATCCACGTGCCAAAAATTGTAAATACACAATTCCTAAATTGTGCAATATGACCTTCACAAGATCCTATGGTACTGCAAAAATACCTAGAGCAAGAATGAAATCAGACATTTAGTTCAAAATGCGGTATAATGATAATGGGATCCTAAAATAACCATCGCGAGAACACAAATTGTCACATTATCTATGAGGTTGATGTAATGAGCTCCTAACATATACATTGTGGGAACCACAAAGTCTCTCATTATTTGTGAAATAAATTCCACATTTTGTTTGTGAAATTGTGATTCTTGTATGATGATGTCTTGGATAATTGATTGAGGAATACAATCATCATCAATTATTTAACATTTTTTATTATACCTAATATCAAAGTGGTTGGGTGTAGGGTAGGGGTAATCAACAATGAAGAATCAAGGGTTGGAAAAGGTCTAAAATGACGATCACGACTTAGTGGAAAGAAATGAAGGGGGTGAGGAGATGATACTGCTATAAAGAAGAAAATAGAAGAGAAAATCATGAAGAAGAGAAGAAGATAGAAAATTGAGAAAGAGGATTAAGAGAGGAATAAAAAATTAGAAAGAAGAAAAATAGAAGTAAACACAACATATAGTAGGAAGACATGAACATGGTTGGACTAAGATGGGATAACAATGAAACTAAGAATACAATCAACCCAAGATGCTACATATTACTGTTGGAAAGAAAATTCATCACATACTCATAAATTGATCTAAATGCATGATTGAAGTCTTCAACATCCCTTTTGGTTTTTTCTCTAGTGGAATCCTCATTCACCAATGCTTTCCCCCTCTAGCCAAACTTCCTGCAAAAGGGGTTAGTATTGTGGGTGGGTCTTACTGCACCGCATTTGTTTTTCTAATTTTAACTCATACAACTATATGAATGCAAAACACTCTGTATGAGACCCTACAACACAAATATTCAACAGTTTCTCTTTGATCATCCCCTTACCATGTTTTATCTAAAACCAATAAAATAAATAGTATTGTGCCCTTGACACCTCCTTGGAAAATGATGCCAAAAATGGAAGTGTTTCTATATATATTCTATTTAACCGAGAACACTTGTGAATTTTATCTTATCAGCCAAGGTTTCAAATGACTTGTGATATGTCATGTAATGTATGTGCGAGATACAAATTCTTAACTTGCAATAATTTTTCTAACATTCTTCTACATAGAAAGGAAATCACATCACTACACTAAAAGCGTCCAAAGTTAGTTCAATAACTCTTGGCAGTGATAATGTACTTGAACACCAATCATGCTAACCCTATTGGCACCAAGAAATCAATAGGAACGAGAACCTTGTTGTCACCAAGGAGACACCAAACATGATTTGGGAACTTCCTATTTCTATAAATCATAGCTCTCATTGTTGGTCAACTTTGATAAGAAAGAAAACTAATCTAGGAATTGAAATGCTATTGCAGAAAGGAAACACACCACACTCTTCAAGAAAACAAATCACACTTGAAAAAACAAAATTACTTGAATTGAAATGCTCAAACAAAAGAGAATTAAATTATTGAACAACATGTTCTCATGTAGTGAGCTCTACCTCCAAGAATAGAGCAACAAACTTAAACTACAACAACATAAATTAGCTAAACACTAACACAAAGATGAGCAAACTGTAATCTAAGTTGAAAATAAGATATCAAGAACTGGTAATTTATTCCATCATGAATTTGGACATTACTCTAAGAGTCCTCTCTCTTGGAATGGATATGACACTCTATTTTATACATAATCTTGCTTGAAACTAAAAACCCACTTGAGGATAAGAGATTCCCAAGTGATTACAACAATTTTCTAAATTTACAACTCATAACTGGATTGTTCCAAGATTCTAGATAGCCCCATCGAATTTAGAATACCATGGATTGTCAAATTCGTGATTAGTTGTGTGGGTTACAACATATTTCCCAAAATACATCCAAGAGCCATGAAGATGCCAGAATTTGTTTTCCTCTTGATATGTAGCTATTATAACAGATTTGGATCCCAAAAATATACGGAAAAATGTGTTTGCAGACGTGGGTATCTAGAAATCCTCCCTCCAATGTTTAAAACAATATATCTCATCTTCTATGAATGTCCCCAAATAGATATAACACCAAATTCATGGTTCCTCCCTTAATTATTTGACTGGAAGCTTGGATACATTCTAAGTGTTGTTGACTTGATTATTAGGTGCTCGAATTCATGGCATTTTTATTAATAAATTCCCAAGTAGAATTATCTCCCAAAAATTCCGCCAATATTCTGGTGTTGGTTCCATGAAAGTGATGTGTGGTCCCATAATAATAATACCCTCCTATAGCTTTCAACCATCGTCCTGCATCTATGTGTCAGTTTCACATCTATGAATTCAAAAGTAAATACAAAATACGTTAATTCTCCCTAATGTTAATCAAAACTCAATGAAACACTAATAAATGCAATGGAAAACACTTTGAGCCTATATCACACACATGAGCATTAAAATAGGCTAATACAGAGTTATGGATGAATTAAAAAGGATTAAAAATGAGGAAAAAATGATATTGAAATATGGTAATTTTGTGACTCATCAATTATATGACAAACAAAAAATAAACAAAAATAAATAAATAAATTCAAACATAAAAAACACTATTGTTCCAAACCCTCGACCAAATAAACCTACTCCCAAAAATGGTTGACCACTCCATTGATCAACCCTAGCTTCCAATAAGGAGAGTGTGTAGAGGAGAAACCCACTAAAATTTGCATTGGATTGACCCCACTTGCTAGTATGAAGAGTGCACAAAGGATAAACACATTGGCATTTGCAATGTGCATTGGATTGACACTTGCCAGTAAGGAGAGTGTGCAGAGGAGCAGAGATGACAAGGAGAGATCGCCCCTACTTGTGCATCCAAGGAGGGATAGACCCCACAATGTCTTTGGTATGTAGCCCCATTGCTGACGCAGATAGTGATTGTAGATCTTGTAGTTGTTTGTTCAATATTAAATGGTTTACAATGGCTTTTTCTGAGTTTCATTCAATTCAAGTTTTCCATGTCATTCACTCCTTAGTTTAGGTTTGATATCCTGTATACTACATCTCTTTGCCATATTTTTTATACGCAATAGAGAACAAATAGGTTTTGAAATGAAAATTCAACAGACACGATCGAACCATTCATATAGATCCAAGATCGACGCTCTCAAATTATTTCGACCGGTGAAAGTGCGTGCTAGATAAAAATGGGTTGATGGCATAAATTCTAAACCATTGAATTAATAGGTGATAATGTGTCAGCCTCATTCATTTTAGTGCGTAGGGGTGGTATTATGAAACCCCTTGATCTTTCCCTTGAAATGCATGAGTGGATGACAAGTGGCACAGTGATGTAAGAAAATTATAGTCAAGTGGAAGATGACGTTAGCATATAATGGTCTCCATTGTATCTCGTCGATGTAATCCAAATGATTAAAAAAAAATTAAAACAATTACCCTTTAGGAAAATGAGGTAAATGCACACAGTAAACATTGTTATGAATAAAAGAGACCCCAATAAAAGCAGTGAAATTCTCCTTCGACAAATAAGTTCGAGCAGTGTTCTCATTTCCTTATTTCAAATCCATTCTTATTGTTTAAAATAAGGGTAGATGGATAAAGGTAGTTATCCCGATCATCCCTAAGCCTCTGATCAAAAATTCCTAATCGACCATGATTGTGATAGTTTTGAAACCGTTATGTCATAGTTTGATCCTTATGAGTTAAGAAGGTTATCTTGTGATAGACTTAGTGATTTTCATGATTCTTTACATATCTAGGAGCCGAACTTGGGTAAATTCATAATTTCCCAAACCTAATGTTTTCCTGAGTTTGTCTCCTGGTGTGCAAAGAACTATCTTTCAGACAAAAGGGTTGTGGTATCTAAAAATGGGTCCATTATATTCTATATCAATGTCGAGTCTATTACACAAATTCCATCTCTTCCCCAAATCCTTGAAGGTCAACCCCTACATGAAGAAACCATGTCTATCAATTACAATGCTTTAAATTTAAATGAAAAAGTCACATTGTTACAATCATATATGGATAAAGTTGTTTTTATTCCCAACACTCCTCCTCCATATAAATCCAATATTTTCCTTGGCATTTCCAAACAATCCATAACAATGATGTGTCTAATTTTAGGGTATGATCATGATAGAACTGTAGATGAATATGTTTTAGGGTTTATGTCAACTATTTGTCCTCCATATGAAGATTCCCTTACCAAATTTCATTATGCTCAATTCCTTGTTGATATCATTCATTAGCAATTGGCGTGGTTTAATGCAAGAAGATATTTTTTATATCAATTCTATCTTGTCTACCTAAGTCTATATTTTCAAGCTTCTTATTTTCATAATATTCAACTAAAAATAGAAGATGAACTTGGTAATCCCTGGTCAGTCATTGAATGGACATCATTGGTAAAAAATAAGATAGAAAACAAAGTTTTTGTTGAGTTTGTTAATAAATTTATGTCTATTGCATATACTATTTTACATGGGAGTTCTCCACAAAGGATATTCGCATAAGACATAAGGATTTTGCAGTTGAAACCTAACACCAAAGTTGGAGATTGGTTTTTGTTTGAAAATCATACAATCATAAGAATACATGGTTCAAAGTCGAAGCCTTTTCTATAACTAGTGTTTTTTACACCAATAATATTTTCCTTAGAATATATAAGACAAAGGATTGATTCAATTGTGTTAAATTTGTTTCCAAGAAACATGAAGTCACATTCTGGTTAGAAAAGGAAGTTGGTCCTTTTATGGTAATCAGAAGAATAACTCAAGGAATAGTTGAAAAAATGCTTTTGGACTTGAATTTTCAGCTAGGATAAGAATGGAATTATGATCCTTATGAGATAAACTCAAATAAAAGGGTGAAATTTGGATATTATCCTTATACTCATCAACCAAAGTGAAAATTGGAGAAACATTCAAATCAATATAGTTGGGAGCATGTACAACACTTATTATAGGGAGGTGAGCCATCATTATTACAAAATCAAGTTCCGGTTCTTCAATGGATAATCTAGGCCAAAATGAACAAACAAATTAGCCATCAATAATCCAGACTCCATAACAATAGGAGAAATATAATAAAATAATATTCCAAAGTCATCACAAACTATTTATGATATGGAGGAAAATGAAAAACAAAGTAAAAGATAGAAGACATAGGATCAAGAATAGGGAAAAGGTAAGTTAATACAGATTCCATAGTAGTTTCATATAGGAAGCGAGCCTATACTTCCTGTAAAGCATATCCCTTCAATTGTTATAGAAAGTTTGAATACCCATGAAGGACAAGAAAACACTATAAATTCATGAAAAAAAAGTCAAAACAATCTATTTTCTCAGTTTATGGAAATAAAGAATCAAAATATTGAAATAAGGAGAGAGATTTATCCTCAAATTTGGAAGTAGTGATCTTCCCAAACAAAATTGTTACTAGCCTTAGATTTTAAAGAAGGATATTTGAATATGGACATACTAGAACCTAAAGCTCAAATAATTTAAAAATATCAAGACTGTAAATCCACCAGGTTCAAATTGAAATTAGATGGAATAAATATGGTGGATAAAATGGAGTTGCATAGACAAATAGGTGATATGGTATTTAGAGACTTGTTACATGCCTCAACTGGTATGGGAAGAATTCAAGTAATGGATAGTAATATTAAGAAGCAATGTAAGCAAGAGAAGGTAGCCACCAGAACAAAACAAACAAGGATAATTGAATTAGAGCAATGGATAATAGACTTGGGTGCATATCCTCATGATGAAAAATATATAAAGGATCTGATAAAAAATAAGAACACATAAATTCAAGTGTTAAAAAATAATCTTAATATGCCTAATATTGATCATGTATAAACACTAGAACTTCAAGTAATGAAGTAGGAAAAATATTAGTTACTACAACAAATGGTTCAAATGAATAATTAGCTTGATTCATATCAACAACAAATTGAAACATCGAAAAATGAGAAAAACGAGCTTAAGTGTTTAAATCCTTCATCAATTCAATCATCCACATCACCAGATCCTTCAAAATAATTGGAAAAGGAACTACCTGATTTAAATATTAAGGAAATTGAAGTTGACAATATGAAAAGAATGATAACCAGTAAAAATGATGAAATTGATATTTTCAAAGATCAATTGAAAGAAAAGGATGGAGTCATTGCTAAATATCATAAACTCAAAAAAGTTGTAGAAAGATATAGAGCAAGCTCAGGGTAAGCTAACTGATAAAGCATATTTAATTAGAGCAAGACATAGTCTTTTGGATCTATCATCTCCAATCATATCATCTCAGAGATAATTAAATCATGGAATTATTTCACATTGGTGGTTGATGAGTCTATCTTGGCTTCACAAAATCAACGAAATAAAAATCAAATCTTAGAATAACTGAGTGATAAACTACAGGTGGTCAACAATGTTATAAAATTTCTTAACTCTGAGACTTGGAATTAGTTAAAGGATTTTGGTGTCAACAATCGTACTTCTCTAATTATGGATGCTACAACTGTATCAATGAATAAGAATTTTGTTCAACAAGCTCAAAATAATTGTATTTCAATCCAGAGAAGTACTGAAACCTTCATGAAAATATACAAGGAATTAATTGAAATGGGACTAACTTCATGTTGGGATAAAAATGGAAATTTTATTTATCAAGAAGCATATAAAGATATGCTAATAAAGGCAGAGATTGATATAACTAAATTTCAATATATGGATGGAGTTTTGAAAGGTCAACCTATTGTCTGCAAGTTGATAGATGATTTTCATTTACTATGGAAAATAAAAACTTTATTTCCTAATATTTCGTTATATGATAGATATACATAGCTTGATATAGCTTCCATAAAAATGGTTAGTTACATCCATCCTACAGGTAATATTGGAGGAATATACCTCAATATTCTAGGATGGATTGAATAGAACCAGTTTTCACACAATCAAGAGAAAGTAGTGCAAGGTGAAAATTAGAATGTAAATCTAGCAGAAGTTATTATCACAACTCATAAATTTCTGAGGAATATAGGAACCAAAATTTATTTTTGGAAATTCATGCCTTAAGAATTGCATGAACAACTAATACAATTACCAAAAGAGATGTAATAAAAGAAAAAAGGAGTCTCCGAACAAAGGATCAACAATTTTTGGAGGAGAGTGTCATTGTCCATCAAATAAAGATCAAGGTTAAATATTCTTAGGATTTGTAAAGATCAAGGATGGATTGTATTTATCAGTCTTTGAGATTCATTTTTTCAATATGTATGAGTCTGTAAACTCTTAATGTTATTGTGTCTTCTTATGTATTCACATAACTTTTTTCAGTCTATGTATAAGATATCTGAGCTACAATTTCCTTCTTTGCTTCATGCTTCATCATTCTATTGGCATAGAAATAATTTTCAAAACAAGTCAAGTTTAAAGTGTGAAGAAAAAATTCCTGGAATTAGCCAATCTCATACCTTGTTAGGAATTTGAGCCAAATGGACTATGTTTTATACATGCATATACTGTGTTCTATACATGCATGTACTATGTTCTATACTCTTTTCTATACATGCCTATACTATGTTCTATAAGGGAAATGCAAACAATGACTTGGTTTTAAAAACAAATATTCAATTGTTGGGTATTTTATCATCACTTATCCTTCTTGGCTTCAAGTTTCATCATTTTAATGGCGTATAGAGAATTTACAAAAAAAAAAAAGTTTAAAACCTGAAAAAAGAATGCTTGGAACTAGCCAAGCTCATACCTTGTTAGTCAGTATACCATTCATCATCATTCCACCATTCTGATCTTATCCTTCTCAACCTAAGTCATTATCAAACCATATTAATGAACATTTCGTGAATGTACTATTTTTCTTTTATTTGCATACAATTGATAGTTGTTACATATTGGGATGTTTACAAAATAAAGAATGATATCTTTTTCTTTGATGAAAATATGGTTTAGATGAGATTTTCCAGTAGAGGTATGTATTTAGACAAATTATGCACATATGATTCGTGTTCATAGGAAGATGAATGGAAATGGATGTTGATTCATTGTATAAGATGGACGTTGACACCATAACTTCAACCAAACTCTATTTAATGACTCTTATTTTTTATCTTTAACATTGATTTTAATATCTCATGCTTATCATATTATAAGGTAACATTTAAATATGTCATGATTCTTATATTTTTGCAGGGTTATTGCGAGAAGGTGCTAGCCTCGTAGCAGGTAAACAACTAACAATATCCATATCCATTTAAAGTGAATTTTATTATTTTTTTTATAATTGAATTAACTTTTTTTTTTGTTGATATGTGTAGTTTCGACACCTCATGTTGACAATGTGGGAAACGATGATGAATTGTTTGAATCCATAGAACCAATGGATACAATTTAAAATGCTCTGAGAAAGGAAAACAAAGAACTTATTGCATTGGCTAGGTGTGAACCAACATAGGAGAACAAAGAAAGATGTCAATTTTGTATGAAAGATATACAACGATATGTGGTAAGCACCATATTTTAAATAAGTAATTTATCACGTACATTCATTTATGAATTTTTTTTTCTACTTTAATATGATCTGAATAAAAAATGTTTTCTTTGTATAGGATTTTTTGAGAACTACTCATCACCCTGTTGGTCACTATAATTGATTAATTAACTCAAACAATCAAGTGCTACATAAATTATCAACCCAGGGAAGTCTGTTATTTCAAAGATAACCACGCAATATATATGCTCAATTCCAAAAGCAACTTAGAGTTGTAGTTAAAGGAACTATATTAATCATACTTGCCTTGAATGGACTGAAGTTCTGACTTAAATTATAGGAAAGCAACCTACCTATTGCAGATCTTTAAAGATTAATCTAAAGAATCCTGGATTACATTAAAATGACAATTGCAACAGGAAAGAATAACTGTTCTGTAACCAGAGAACGAGACCCTTACTCTCAAACAGAAACTTCAGTACCTTATTTCTTATTAACCCACTTTCATGGAAACAACAATGCGGAGAAAGCTAACTCTATCTAGCAGAGAACAGAGCCATCTAATTCCTTCCTTTCTAAGCAGGAACCTTAAGCCCTATTTCTGATTAGCACGCTTGTGAAAAGTAACTGAAATCTACAGAGAACAGGATATGTTGATCCCTTCCTTTCTAAGCAGGAACCCTTAACCCGGTCTCTGGCTAACACACTTGCAAAAGTAATTGAAATCTATAGAGAACAGGATATGTTGATCCCTTCCTTTCTGAGCAGGAACCCTTAACCCAGTCTCTGGCTAACACACTTGCAAAAGTAATTGAAATCTACAGAGAACAAGATCTTCTGATCCCTTTCTTTTTGAGCAGGAACCCTTAACATAGTCTCTGGCTAACACACTTGCAGAAATGATTGAAATCTACAGAGAACGGGATATGTTGATCCCTTCCTTTCTGAGCAGGAACCCTTAACCCAGTCTCTGGCTAACACACTTGCAAAATTAATTGAAATCTACAGAGAACAGGATATGTTGATCCCTTCCTTTCTAAGCAGGAACCCTTAACCCAGTCTCTGGCTAACACACTTGCAAAAGTAATTGAAATCTACAGAGAACAGGAT
>ML782680.1:176317-199701 GCA_009831015.1 Picea engelmannii | reverse complement strand
AACTTCTGCATAATATATCAAACTCAAAAAGAAATTCATCAGGATCCTCTGAAGATAAACCATGAAAATTAGGTAATGCTGAGAGTGGAATATTTTTCATGGGGGCTACTCCTCTAGGGAGATCGCCAATAGGAAATCCTAATCTAGAAAAAGAGTTTTCATCATTTACCTCTCCTTCAGGACCTGCCTGTTCTTTGTGATGCAATTATTCATTGTATTCATCCATGTTTCCCTCTGTCTGCTCCCCTGCTGCGCTTGCTCTGTCCTCAATGTCTCCTACTGGCTTCAGGACTGTCTTAGGACTCCAAACTTCTTTCCCTGTTCCAAAAATTGCTTGAAATGAAGGCTGGGACTTCCGAAGGTTTGGTCGTTGAGCAGCAGCTTCATACTTTGATATGATCTTGTCAACGTAAGTCTTCCTTCCTCCTTTTCCTTTTCCCTTGCCACCTGTAGGGTTAGTGTCTTTGGGGTCTTTCATACAATCTTTTTATCTAGAAAAAAATCATAAGTGCTTTTGAAATCTATAGCTACCTTCCCCGGCAACGGCGCCAAAATGTTGGTCACTATAATTGTTTAATTAACTCAAACAATCAAGTGCTACATAAATTATCAACCCAGGGAAGTTTGTTATTTCAAAGATAACCACGCACTATATATGCTCAATTCCAAAAGCAACTTAGATTTGTAGTTAAAGGAACTATATTAATCATACTTGCCTTGAATGGACTGAAGTTCTGACTTGAATTACAGGAAAGCAACCTACCTATTGCAGATCTTTAAAGATTAATCTAAAGAATCCTGGATTACATTAAAATAACAATTGCAACAGGAAAGAATAATTGTTCTGTAACCAGAGAACAAGACCCTTACTCTCAAACAGAAACTTCAGTACCTTATTTTTTATTAACCCACTTTCATGGAAACAGCAATGCGGAGAAAGCTAACTCTATCTAGCAGAGAACAGAGCCATCTAATTCCTTCCTTTCTAAGCAGGAACCTTAAGCCCTATTTCTGATTAGCACGCTTGTGAAAAGTAACTGAAATCTACAGAGAGCAGGATATGTTGATCCCTTCCTTTCTGAGCAGGAACCCTTAACCCGGTCTCTGGCTAACACACTTGCAAAAGTAATTGAAATCTACAGAGAACAGGATATGTTGATCCCTTCCTTTCTGAGCAGGAACCCTTAACCCAGTCTCTGGCTAACACACTTGCAAAAGTAATTGAAATCTACAGAGAACAAGATCTTCTGATACCTTCCTTTCTGAGCAGGAACCCTTAACCCAGTCTCTGGCTAACACACTTGCAGAAATGATTGAAATCTACAGAGAACAGGATATGCTGATCCCTTCCTTTCTGAGAAGGAACCCTTAACCCAGTCTCTGGCTAACACACTTGCAAAAGTAATTGAAATCTACAGAGAATAGGATATGTTGATCCCTTCCTTTCTGAGCAGGAACCCTTAACCCAGTCTCTGGCTAACACACTTGCAAAATTAATTGAAATCTACAGAGAACAGGATATGTTGATCCCTTCCTTTCTGAGCAGGAACCCTTAACCCAGTATCTGGCTAACACACTTGCAAAAGATCATCACACAAGATTGTTGCTAAAAAGGATTATAAACTTTGTGAAAATAAACAAAAGTTCTTTAACAAGACAGAGTCAGTAGTGTTTCAGCAAAGCAGAATTCATTAAAAGTAGTGTTTCAGCAAACAAAAGTTAATCAAAGCATAAACAGAAATTGTACTAACACACTCTAAAACTAACGGGTGAATCTTGTGAAGAAGGTGGGCCCTCCCTTCTCACAAGATTCCCCTGAGACGAAAAAGCTAGAGAAGGATGCTCAAAACAGTTTTCTATTCATCTATCAATGTATCATATTACAATCTGGAAATGAAGTACGTCCCTCTCTCTGAAGCTTTCTCAATACATAAAACTTTGATCCTTCGAATGGTGATTTCCTCTTATTTAAAGAGGGAATCCCTTCGATACAATTGATCAAAAATTACAATGTGTATCTGAGTCCTATTCTTAGTCAGATCGATTTTCTAAACCAGAATATGATGTCCTAGTCTCGCGCAATAGAATGCTATTGCAAATACTGAATGAGATGTTGTTGTTACGGCTGGAGTAACAGTTTCTTCTCGTTGTTGCTGATGTTGTTTCAGCATCGCAAATCGCGGGCTGTTTCAGCCACGAGATTTGCGCTTCGTTGTAAGGTTGTTGTTGATCGTTGACTGTGTAACGGCTTCCTTTGTGTTTCAGCGTCGTCGGTCCTGGGCTGTGTAACGATTTCCTCTATGTTTCAGCATCTGCGACTCTGGACTGTGTAACAGCTCTGTGTTTCAGCATCTGCGACTGTGGACTGTGTAACAGCTCTGTGTTTCAGCATCTGTGACTGTGGACTGTGTAACAGCTCTGTGTTTCAGCATCTGCAACTCCGGACTGTGTAACAGTTTTGTGTTTCAGCATCTGCGACCCTGGACTGTGTAACAGCTTTGTGTTTCAGCATCTGTGGTTTGAGTTGTTTCAGCACTATACATTTCTAATCAATGGTTAAGTACGAGAGTGATGTAAAATATTATGCAAAACAGATTAAACATATAGTAATGAGAAGGAGCGTTTGTATACCTTTGGAATGATCAGATAAAGTGATAGTATGAGTTTAAATGTGGGTGATCAAGAGTATAATAGTGGCAAAAAGTATAGGCAAAAAGGTACATTGTGTGGTCCTAACACACCCTACTCCTGAAGCTGGTCTTGGTAGCAGTGATGATTCAACACCACAATGTCCTACTATGAGCCGCATATCCATGAGGCTCTTTGGAACTCCGCCTGTGGCTAACAACCCCGTGACCCATACTACTAAACCTTCTAGGTCCCATGGCATGCCCTCCCATTGAACACCATATCAAGTGTGTACATGATTGTGGAGATGAGCCAATTGGTGAATCTACAAATTTCTTTTCTAGATTGTCACATGTTACCATCAAGGGAACAATGTCAATTACCTTTTTGGTGGATGAGAACATTGTTCTCATCAAGATACAAAAAACCCCAAGTATTTATGAATGTCTTAATTATTTCCTGTTATCTAATTGAAACATACATCTCTCTGATTATTTTAAATTAATTATCATATTGTTCTGCGAGAAACAACATTTTTCTAAGCATATGAATGACAAGGCCTTAGACAGTTTTGGGCCCACCATACACACATGGTGGAATGCTCAAAATGTAATTTTGAAAAAGGATTTTATTGACCGCTTGGTCGGTCTGTTTGGTGAAAAATTCAACAAAATTGGAGTCACTTCATTGGATGGTACATATTTGAAATATGTGAGGGATCAGTATAGGGTTCATTTGAAAACAAAACCTTGGTATGAACATCCTCGAATGATTTCCGAGAGTGATTGGAAGAATTTGTTGGAGGATTCAAACGAGAAGACAACGAGAAAAGAAGGAAAGACGCCACCTAGTCCAGGAAGGTATATGATATTTTGAATTTAATATGCTAATTGTTTCTTAGCTCTATATAAAAATTGTCATGTACAAACTATTGGAAAATTTTTGTAGGCTCCCAAACACATGAAAACAAACCAAGGTGAGACTAGAAAAACATAGGAAAAACAAACTTGGCCAAGGTGGTTACATGAAACTAAAATCCCGAATTGTAAGTACCAAATAATTAAACCATATCATTCCTATTATCATCCAACTTTTATTTAATTGCAACCAATAAACCAAATTTGAGATCTTATGCAATGCATGTGACTCAATTCAAAATTGTGACCACTAAAGAATACCTCTGGGTCGATTTCAAGTTCGGATTTCAATTCATGGTGAAACGCTGACAAAACATGGGGAAAGCACAATATGCCACTTTGAATGACATCGTAATTAAAATCAATGGACTTTAATTTTTTATTACTTGTAAAATCTATGCATGATTGATTTTACCCATAAATGGATGTGTCTTTATGTTTTAAACAAGAGATCAACAACAATAATGAGGCCAATAGTGGACAATATCCCCATGACGATGGAGTACAACCTGATGATCATGGTGTACAACCCGACCATGATGGTATTATGGCTATAAAATTAGAAGTATGGATTGCAATTATTAATATTCACTTGCATATGGTGTACTTATAAACTTTCTTGTTTCAATTGCAGAGCATGTAGATGAGGATTCTTGGAGAGAGAAGGAACACATAGAAACCGAACCAATGTCTCAACTAGTCAACTTGGTAAAAAACATTGTAATGATATTTGTATTAAAGAACTACTTCTTTGAATAATAACTAACCATATCAATTTAACCCTTTTTGGTATTGTAGTCAATGCCCCTCAACAACATCATGCATGTCATGGAGAGTACATGACTAGAAGTACAACACGTCAGAGCATGCATATTAAATCAACACCAAGAGAGGGCCCAACAACTAAAGTGGATCAAGAAATGGATGAGCCAATAAGCAAATATATGAAAACTAAGAAACATAAAAAGAAGTGATTTCATATATTATCATAAACATGTATAATGGAAACATATTTTGATGACAAAATTTATTAATATAAAGTATATGTTGCTACAATTTTTGTTTTGATACCTTATTATGGATGAATCTTATATGTTTTGTATGTACAAAACCACATATTTGCACACACATTATTTCTTTCATTTACCTTTAACTTTTGATTTTCTATTTTCTATGCATGAATTGTACTATGCCACTTTCAATTATTTTCCAGTATATAGATTGAGTATTGAGAATTTAGAGTGATCTATCCTATGTGTGATGTGGTTGTAAAATCTCATGCCTCATTGAGTTCATGGATGTAGGTAGTTAGTACTCATTTTTCCATTTTAGTTAGTGTGTGTGCACAATTTCCAAAGATTCATGTTGGTACTAAAGATGTCATTTCCTAATAGTTTTCTTTGATGATAAATTATGTATATTGAACATCATAACAAAACTTGGTTTTAACCTCTGGTCATTGTGGTCATGTTCCTAGAGAATTCCAATAGTTATGGGGTGTTTGTCTCACCTTAAAGATTGTGTCTGTCCTATCAAAACAAACACAGTTTTAGGAATTGTGGGGTCTTTGTCTCACGCTAAAGATTGCATATGTCCTAGAAAAAAAAAATATAATTTCAAAATTCTGATAGTTTTAAAGCATTTATGTAGTTATGATTCATGGTAAAATTTTATACAAGGTTCAGTTTGCATTCCTATCCGTGTAAGGTCCCCTTTATCAGTAAAGGTTTTTAATGTAAATAGTTTGGATTTTAATTTTATAATTTGATTTTGGAAGTCTATGTCAGATGATGTAGAAATAGGAAACATTCCTGTTACTGAGCAGGAAAACCTACCTAAAGACAAAGTTGTCAATTTTCGAGAGGTTAAAGAATTTATAGAAGAAAATAGGAAGCTTCAAGCACAATAAGTTGAAAAAATTTCTAATTCATTATCACAATCTACATTTGCTTATAGATGTAGATATATATGCTCTACGGTGTTGTATCTTTGTTAGTTATTCTTTGATAATAACTTCAAATCATTTTTAAATCAATTAAGAGTTATAAATGTAACAATACATATTTATTGATACATGTAATCCCAAACCAATGTATATTTCAACCCTTTACTAAATTTTGGGAACAAATCACCCCAGTATACAGTATTTAGGGTTTACAACATATCCACGGTCCTATAACTTGTAAATTACTAACACCATACATGGATTTTTCTTCCTGGGGCATGCATTTTTCATCGTGCCCTATTTTCATGCATTTTTCATCATGCCCTATTTTCATGAATTTTTCCCTTTATGCATTTTATGCATTTTTTTTCATTTACAAGGCAACTTTTAGCCTTTATGCACAATAGAGGGTCTTGGTTTCAAAATGAAAAAGTAAAGGTATGAACAAATGTAAAATGAAAAAATACAAACTCCACAATTTGAACCGCTCAATTTGGAGGTAATATGAGTCCTAGGCATGCATTTTATAGTGAGACGATTCTACCCTCCATTTTACAAAAGGTCTTGAATATTGGGTCAAGGTAGAAGTCATTTTTTTCAATCCTGGTGTGCATTTTGCACAAGGGTAGAAATTACACTTTAAAAGAAAAACATGTATTTCTTAAGTGTGAGTGTGTAGGTCTTCACAATGGAAATTAAACTAACAACTAGCCTATGTGTGATGTGGTTGTACAAAATCCTGCCTCATCGAGCTCATGGACGTAGGTAGTTTTTTCATGTTTTCTCATTTTAGTTAGTGCATGTGTGCACAGTTTCCAAATATTCATGTTGATACTATTGATGTCATTTCTTGGTAGTTTTTTTTTATGATAAATTATGTATATTCAATATCATAAAAAAACTTTGTTTTTAACATCTGTTCACTATGGTCATGTGCTTAGAAAATGCCAATAGTTGCAAGGTATTTTTCTCGCCTTAAAGATCACATTCATCCTATAAAAACAAACATTTTTTTAGGAATTGTGGGGTATTTATCTCACCCTAAAGATTATATTTGTCATAGAAAAATATATACAATTTCATAATTATGCTAGTTTTAAATAATTTCTTTAGTTATGCTTCATGGTAAAGTTTTATACAAGGTTCAGTTTGCAATCCTATCAGAGTAAGTTCTCCTTTATCGGTATAGGTTTTTTATGTAAATAGTTTGGATTTTAATTTTATAATTCGCTTTTGAAAGTCTATGTTAGATGATGAAGAAATAGGAAGCATTCCTATCACTGAGTAGGAAAACCTACCAAAGGACAAAGCTGACAATTATTGAGAGGTTGAAGAATTTCTAGAAGAAAATAGAAAGCTTCAAGCACAATAAGTTGAACAATTTTCTAATTCATTATCACAATCTACATTTACTTATAGATGTAGATATATAGGCTCTATGATCTTGTATTTTTTCTAGTTATTCTTTGAGAATAAATTGAAGTAAATTTTAAAGAGATTCATAGTTATAAATGTAATAATACATATTTATTGATGAATGTAATCCCAAACCAATGTATATTTCAATCCTTTACTAAATTATGAGCACAAATCACCCTAGTATACGGTCTTTAGGGTTTACAACATATCCACAGTCATATAACTTGTAAATTACCAACACCATACATGGATTTTTTTTCCTAGGGCATGCATTTTTCATCATGACCTGCTTTCATGCATCTTTCCCTTTATGCATTTTTTTGCATTTACAAGAAACTTTTAGCATTTATGCATAATAGATAGTTTTGGGTTTCAAAATACACAACTAAAGGTATGAACATATGTAAAATGATAAAATACAAACTCCACAATTTGAACCACTCAATTTGGAGGTCATATGAGTCTTAGGTGTGCATTTTATAGTAAGACGATATTACCCTCCATTTTTCAAAAAGTATTAAATCTTGGTTCAAGGTAGAAGTCTTTATTCATTTGAAAAAGAACTCTAGATTATACATATACATATACATATACATATACATATACATATACATATACATATACATATACATATACATATACATATACATATATATATATATATATATATATATATAATCTAGAGTTCTTTTTCAGGGTAATATCGTCTTATTATAAAATGCACACCTATATATAGATATAATCTTATTAACTTCACCCAAAAAATTAGATCTCTAAATTTGGAGCTACATAGAAGCATGGGCATGCATTTCCATTAGGTCACTTTTTACAGTTTTGGTCTCCCAATTTACAAGACAAATTTTGCCTCTTTTACCTAGAAACCACTTCTATGTTTGAAAATGAAAATCTAAATATGTATATAAGTGTAAAATTATCTAAGACTCCATCAATAACTTGAATCACTCAAATTGCAAGTGTGTTAATACTTCGGCGTGGATTTTTGTGAAGACTGACGTGCATTTTGCATAAGGGTGGAAATTATAGTTTAGAAGCAAAACATGTTTTCTTAAGCGTGATTGTGCATTTTTAGATGTAGAGGCTCTAACAATCTTGAATTAGGGTTTTATGCAACAACAGAAATGATAATCCTAATAATCTATATCACCATATATCGAGAACATTTTCGTCTACTTCTGTTCAACTTCTTAGTCTAACACATATACCCACCCCTTGTGTCCAATGCATCATAAGCATGGATTTCAATGTACAAAATAAACTTGGATTTTTTTTAACATTATTTTCAAATCGTTGGAACTCTGACTCCAATGCTCATCGTCGAATATCCAATAGAAAATGCCCACGTTCTTTTCTTCTCCAACAGAAAATTCCCCCGGCACGTCGATGTTGCACCAATATTTCAACGGACTATTCTCACTTTCCAATTGCAACGCCAACGGACTTTGCCTGCACAATCTCTAGAACTAGTGTTTTTCTTAATAAGAGATAATGCAATTTTTGCATTGAGAGGTCAATTTTTCAAAACTTTGGATTAGGTGATTATGGATAGAATGCTCACATAATCCTTTCCCAAACACACTTGTGGGATCTTATGGAAATCAATTTTGATGCTCGGTTTGGTTTTTATGCCCCTAGACCAAATTCTTCACTTGTCCTTGAATGGCTTCAGGAAGCAAGTTGCAACTCGCCAAAAAACAATAAATAGGACATGTATTGATGAAACATTGATTGAATTGGACTCATGACATTATATTATAGATAATGGAACCCTCTCCCATGATTTCATTTCTCTAAAAATGTTTTATTTGACAATCTCTATAACTAGGGTTTTTCTTTGTAAGAGACAATACGATTTTTGCACTAAAGGGTCAATTTGAAAACTCTAGAGGCAATTATGGATAGTGTGCTCAACTAGACCTCACCCAAGAAGACTTGCAGAAGCTTATAGCACTCAATTATTCTGCTCGATTTGGTTTTTATTCCCTTGAACCAAATTCTCCATGTGGATTGCTGAGAAATAAAAATTTCAACCCATATGTCCAATATTGAGAATGCAATTTTCAACCTATTAGACTTGGTGCGAGCATGTAATTTTTAGCCTTTTTTTCCAAAATTGATAGGGACATTCCTACCCCAGTTGAAACCAAAATTATATCCCTCTTTGTTATGTGCCTCGATAAATTTGAAAATATAACTTCAGAAATATGAAAGTGCTAAAATACTGAATGTTATGTTCTTAGATCTTAAAATATAAAATATAGAACCGAATCATTCACATAAAGAATAAACACAAGATAAATTATAGATAAAATACTTGAGGTAGGATAACACCATTTATTATTCATTGTGGAAGGATGTCACTCCTCAAGTAATGTTTGATACATTTACAATATACTTCACTATACTCATTACATTTCTTATACTTCCTTTTATACTATTATATACCTTCTAAGAACATACTAGAGAAGAAATTCTAGTAGGTGGAACCTTCCAGTAAGCCTTCTCACCTTTATTGTATTCACACTATCATATGGGCCTTATTTCCTAGAAATGACCTCCATACATAAAAATACATAACTAGATAGCTATTATTATTCCATTGGGTACCTCCCTAGGTATACTACACTCTTTTTTAATCTTCAAATTACATTTCTATCCCTCCTTTTGAAGTTCAAAATTGTCATTTCATTTATGATTTTATGTGTGTAACCAAATTTCATTTGATTGCATGAGAAGCTAAACCCAACCTTCATTTGTTTCCTTGATATGGTAACTTCAAGCCCTATGTGCTTTGTTGAAGGATGATTTTTCATCTTATATTTTGTGCTTGAAAAGAGAGATGAGAGTTACAAACTTTGGTGGGCTTGACACATCAAAAGTAAAAGTGGTTGCATGATGGATTTTTTGAAAACAAAAGAAGAGAAAAAATAAATTTTTGCAATCTATGTACATGAGAGTGAAACAAAAATGAATTTTTTTATGTCATATGTTCAACTCTTTGAACCTAAATTTTGAAACAAAAATGTTTCAATGGTGAAAATGCTCATGAAGTAATGCACCTTTTTGCGAATTTGTATGAAGTAATGAAGTGAACATGCATGAAAAGTTTTGGTAGACGATATTTGAACAAACTTAAATGAAGTACCATGTACAAATATAGTTATAGTGTTCATGTAATGGTCATAGCACACTCTAATAAAAAATTTCTCTAAGCATACATAACTCCCAATCAAGAAATGTCCTTCATAATTTTCAAGCATATCTCTTCTTTCATCATCGTTTTCTAAAGTACAGTTTTATCTAGATTAAAATTGGCAATCAGTCACCTACGAGGGAGATTTTTAGACATCCTCAATCCTCTCATATTGCAAGACTTCAATTTAATTTCTTTAACCACTTAGCAATGTTGTTGGATGTCATAAGGGCCCTAATAATCATCAATTGATTTGATTTCCTTACCCACATATACATCTACATTCCCCTATTTGAGAACATTAGATATTTTTTTCTTCCTACTACTTTTAGTAAGTCCACCTAGATAGAGTTTATACCCCACCTTACAAGAGTTATCAACTCACTTGATTTACCTTTAATTATAGAGATTGTGAGTTATCCCATGCTTGAATAATTGATATTCCACAACAACAACTCGTCCAAAGTCTAAAACAATCATCAAAAGCTAAATCCCTATAATCTTTGCATTTAAATCAAAAACTAAATCCCAATAATCTTTGCATTTAAATCAAATAATAGATAATTATACTTTGGTTTTTTTATTATCTAAACAACTAGTATCAACTTAAAGTTTTTTTTCTCAAAAAAAAAAAAATGACATGACAAATACTTATTTCCCTCATTTTCTCTTATACAATTAATTTTTACATATTTTTATATTAGTTTTATCTTATCAAACTTTTCTTTCAATTCCATCCTTAACCATTTTTATTGACATTGTTGCAATATTGTTAGAACAGATTTTGTTTTTCTCTCTTTTGATCTCATTTCCATTTTTTTTTACAATGTTCTTCATATAGATATGTTTTTTGTGAGACAACATTAAAAATATCTATGCAACAAAAATATGTTCATGCCACCTAAATCCTTCAGTGTGGAAAAATAAAAATTGTTACAAATTGTTTACTATGGCTACTTACTACTTGTTTGGCGATACAACAAAAAAATTATACCTTACATATTTCATAAAACTTTTCAATAATTTGCACCCAGCAACAATTGTTAACTTCTATATAGCATCTTTTCTAAGGAAATATATTTCCTCAAACTATAAGGAAATATTTTTCATATATATAGACTTCTTTTGATCTTTGATAAATTCAATAAATCATATATTATTCTTGATAGTGTTATTTTCAATATTTATCAAAAGTTTATTTTCAATTTAGTTAACTTAGATTTATTTTTCAAATAGATCTAAGTGTTATCCAAATAGTGTTATCCTTTTTTGTGATAGGCTAGGTCAAATGTCACTCTCTGGATAGAGTTGACACTAATAAGTTTTGTTGATGATGGCAGTTAGATAATAGTATATTTGATATGTTTCATGCTCATTCTTAGTTTTTTGGATGATTTTGTGTTGATAGTAGTGAGGATGGCTATGTTCGGATCTATGGGATAATTTTTTGTAGAGACCTGTTTATATTTTTATTAATATAAAGAGTAATTTTTCTGTGAAAAAAAACTTATATCTATTTTGTCCATTAGCATATTTTTATTACTAATGGATAATTGTTATAATCATATATTATTCTTGATAGTGTTATTTTCAATAGTTACCAAAAGTTTATTTTCAATTTAGTTAACTTACATCTATTTTGTCCATTAACATATTTTTATCACTAATGGATAATTGTTATGCTTTTATTAGGCTATGTTTTGTTCCCTTTTCCCTTAATATCAATCATTTGCATTTGACTCTAATTTTCATTATATAGTAAGTAAATCAGATATGTTTTATACTATTAGACTCATATTCTACCAAATCCATTAGTACAATGCAACATCCATCCTATGCCCAATGTACATGAGAAATTCTAATATTTGATATATGTTTCATGTAGTCTTAATAATTTTTGTTGAGATTCGAGTCTATAAATTAGATATTAATAAACAAAGACAAAGAAGAAGATAATCATTTCACACACACAACATACACGAAATGGGGGCAATAGTATTCTCTTTATTTCTCATCCAAATGGAGAAATGAATACACACATCTCAAGAAGCTCCTCACAGGATTCTTAATTTAAATAGGAGGTTCTCAAGTGTTTGCAGGCATATGGAAAGCCAAATGCTTGAGCTACCTTCTCCCAAACAAATGTAACTAAAAGGTGTGTTGTCACAACCCAACAATCTCCACCTTGACAATAATTTCCTGATACCTTGTCCAATGAATCAAACATTATCTTCCTACAAGACAAGATAATACAAACACCATCACAACTTCTCTAACAACATTGGTTGCGTGAACATGTCTAGTGCACAGTTTGCTCCAGTATGGACCACTCCACCTCCATTGAATCAACATAACCACAAACTAAATAACTGCAACCATTGTAGGTGATACTTGTGCTTCTTAGATACCAAAGCACCCATTTACATGCTCTTTACCTAGTGTTTCCATGTGTCCACTGACAACGCCAATTGCATGTGAAATATTTGAACATTCCATCGCAATCATCAACCTTTCTACAACATTTTCATAAGGTAAACGAGACATATTTAATCATTTATTCCTTACTACTAGGACATACACTTGAAGAAAGATGACAATGGAAAGCTAAAGGGATATTTATTAGTTTCACAAAGTTCATACTGAACCTCATCAGTGACAACCACAACTTACCATTTTTCCCATCTCTGTATACTTCTATGCTCAAGATTTGTTTTGTTGCTCCTAGATCCTTCATCAAATGTCCTAGCCAACTAAGTCTTTCAACATGCTAATCTCAACAATGATTTGCTTGCAATAAGAATATCATTAGCATAACATCAAGATAATGAATATACCATAAACACAAGGATCATACTCACTTCTTAAGAAACTTGTCTCACCATGAAAGGAATCAAACATCTTGTACCATTGTCTGGTTACCTTAGGCCATACAATGATTCCTTGAGTTTGCAAACAAATATCCCTTTATTATTCTGAACAACTTCTCATGGTACATATCTCCACTAATGATGAATTGTGGACAGTAGGATCCCACAATCTACGTCATTTATTTCCATCATCATAACCAACAAAGATATAAATTTTGTTCATTTGACCAAATCTGACCAAGCCAGCCAAGTGAGCCTTCACCTCACACCTCCAAGCTAATTTCAATGGAGTATCCTAAACCCTTTAAAGGATTCATTGCATGCAATCCATGGGCTTTAAAACCATGAGCTATCAAGAACCATGTGCCCAAAACCACGACCCTTGACCTTAACATCCCCCCCCTTGGGGTTTCCCATGACCAAATCGAGCCAAACCTTCCTCAAAGTTAGGGTATCCGGGAATACCACGTGACTTTATAGTCGTATTCCCATTTACATTAAAATAACTCCACCTCGAACTTCACATTCAAGACTTTCACCATTGCTTCAAATCTAAGTAAGCCCATCAACACTCTGCTTCCATGCTTGAATTTCCACCATCACTGCCAGATCTAACTCTTCCTCCTCCGACAACTCATCATAACGGTCCACGATCATTTCGTTGAGGCATTTCATCAAACACTTCGCGTGCATCCTCCATATTGCAGAACTTGACAAACATAAGAAATATACCCAAGAGGAAACCTTGCTCTAACTGCTACCATGGCCGAGGAAAATGTCGAATTTCACATCTTGTCCTCCTCTTTCGAAAAACCATGTTAGAGAAATGGCTGAGAAAGATTGAGAATGGCAATATCAATCCTAGGGAAATCCCATTCTCCTATAATTTGTCCAACGACCATACACTCTTCTCTTCATGTGGCTCTGCTCACCTAGCAACCAACAACCACGATTTCCTCCTCAGACGTCTCTACTCGCACCCATTCTCCCTCTACGGGTGCAGACCATATTCCCTCGGTTCTCACACACCACCACTCGACCTCAGCTCTGATACCACTTGTTGATATATCAACCTGCAAATTAAATATTAATAAACGGAGACAAGGAAGAAAATAAACATTTCACACACACAGCAGACCTGAAATGGGGGCAATGGTATTTTCTTTATTTCTCAGCCAAATGGAGAAATGAATACACACGTCTCAAGAAGCTCCTCATGGACTTCTTCATTTAAACATGAGATTCTCAAACGTTTCCAGACATATAAAAATCCAAACGATTGAGAAACCCCCCTCAAACAAATGTAAGTGAAAGATGTGTTGTCACAACCCAACAATTTCTTGTAACCCTATGCCTATCATGTGTGTTTAACTCAACAAAATAAAAAGAAAAATGTTTTCTTATAAAAAAATTTTTTTTTATTAATGTCAAAATAAAACATAACCTTCCCCTCCCTACTTAGAGAATAAAAATACTCCAAGTGAATTTCCTTTTTAACAACAAAATTGTTTTCTTTTTTCAAAGTCCCGCGAGTCCAGCGCGATTGGTAAAGACAGGACCTTCCTCTAAGTGTTGGGAGGAGGTCTCGAGGTCAAACCCTGCTGGGTCTCCGGGACGAAATTTGTAATGGCCGCTGTGCTAGACTGGATACAGTGAATGTAAATGATATATATCTCTAATATATATCGAGATAATTTCTCGTGGAAAAAAAAAACAAAATTGTTTTCTTCGTACAAGATAAACAAGTTAAATATAAAAAGTAAACATTTTAATTATGTAGATAGTGACTCATAATAATTCCTTAATACATATTTTATTCATATCTTTAACTTTATTTTCATTTCAAAACTATTCTATGAATGAGTATATGTAATTTCCATTACCACAATGGTAATATCTTTTGTATATGCAAAATTATTATTAAATTTTTATTTTTTTTGAAAAATATTTATATAGTGTAAAAAATTACAAGTTAATAAATAATTATTTTTATTATATAATAAAAATGGATTTAGTATGTTGAAAAACATATAAAATGTTCAGATTATACAGAAATAATTATTTAAATTTATTGATCTAACAATTTCTCACCAAATTTCAAATAAATATCCCTAAAAAATATAACCAAAAAAAGTCCCCCCTTCTATTATGTCTCCTAAAGGGATAAATAAAATCCATATTCATTTCCTTAAAACGCAAAAGTCCCCCTTCTGTTATGTCCCCTAAAGGGGATAAATAAAATCCATATTCATTTCTGTAAAACACAAAAGTCCCCCCTTCTGTTATGTCCCCTAAAGGGGATAAATAAAATCCATATTCATTTCTGTAAAACGCTTACCTATAGAACGTTTAAACTAAAACTAAATTCTCTCAACTAAATTCTTCTTTTAACAATTCTGCTTTGAGCTCTTGGCATCCTCGTAAGTTCTTCTTCTAACAAGTCTGCTTTGAGCTCTTCGCCTCCTCGTGCAGTGTAACTTAAAGACGCATGGCCGCTATTCGGTTCTTGTTAGTCACTTATTTTGAATATTAAAAATTTGACAATTTAGAAATAGAATGTTTGACCGTAATGAATTTTCTTAACGATAATAAATATGCACTTTGATAGGTACGAATTCCACTACTGTACTTTTGACTATGCTATGAAACAACACCTTGTTTTTGGCTGTCAACTTCCAGGTGAGTGTTTTTTTGACTGGTTTTTTTGGAGTTTTGTTTAATTGTTTTATGTTTTAGGTTTTTTCACTATAAATTAGACAATTAGACGATATAAATTTATACGAAATCATAATTTTCTGTTGTTTAAATTTCATTTTTGAGTGTAAAATAAATTCAACATGCTGAAAAATCCTTGGAATACTAAGGCAACTGAGTTTAATAGTGAAAGTTTTCTTATGGCAATTGGTTTCAAGAGTGAGGATTGAGATTTGAGGTTAGTTTTTTCAGTGAGGGTTGAGAATTGTTGTTACCTTCTTTTTCTTTTCAGTATTTTGGATTGTTTTTTTCTTTTTTCTTTTCATTCTTTTTTTATTTAACAGTATATAAGGAAACTAAATGCACAATAGTGTTGGAAACTTAGTCTAAATGTTTTTTTGTTTTTTATATATTTTTTAAATTATTACAATTAGGTGAGATATAATTTTTGATGAAATTACAGTTTTTCCTTATTTAAATTGCATTTTTAAATGCATAAATAGATAAGAAGTTATATAAAATTATTTAAACACTTGATTATGCAGATTTAACAATTGAAATCAACAATTCTAATAATTTAAGACCAAATTTTAAGTAAAATTAACCTAAAAAAAATAGAACGTTTAAAATACCTAATTGAAAGATTTATACAAATTTTTAAGGATTATATATATATTTTAATTATTTCATGTCAACCTATTTAATATAGGGGATCTATCAAGTATGGAGAGATCTAATTTTTTAAGGTTTATTTTTTATTATTATTATTTAATGTCAATTTATCAAGAATATATAGGAATCCAATTTTAATTTTTTTTATTATTTCATGTTAATTTTAATTTTTTTTGTTTTGTTTTATTTATCAGAATATATGACTAATGCTTCAACATCTCCCCATACTAAACTGTAAAACACCTAGCTAAATACAACAAAACATATGGGGAGGGATCTAATTTTTTAAGGTGTAATTATTATTATTATTATTATTATTTAATGTCATTCTATATATATATAGGAATCCAATTTTATTTTTTTTTTATTATTTCATGTCAATTTTTTTTATTGTTTTCTGTTATTTATTTATCACATGACATGACACTAATGCTTTAACATCTACCCCATACTAGAATGTAAAGCATCTAACATCTCCCCATACTAAACTGTAAAGCATCTAGCTAGATACAACAAAATAAAATAGCTAAAAACTAAAACCTTTTCCAAAAAAAACCATTATCAAAGTTGCTAAAAATACCTTCTGCTAATTAGATTTCAAATTCCAACCAAGTGCCATACAAAGTTTCAAACCCATGAAAAATAAATAGAGAGCAATTTATTAAAAAACAGATATGCAAATGGATCATATCTCAAATCAAATATTCAACCCTAGACAAAGGTAAGCTGGATTTTACAATACAAACCAGTTACTCATGAGGTAACCCTTCACAAAGGTAAGCTGGATTTTTTAAATAAGTCTCCATCATCAATATACAGTGCATGCCACAGATCTTCAGTTTCCTTGACATTAAAACAAACAAAACAAAAGCTAAATCCCTGGTAATGATAAAAGTGTAAATTTCCTCCCAGCCAGATACTATACTACACATGTTATCTCTATTTCAACCCACACTATCAATATGACTATGATTACTATTGGTCGATGCTCCAGGGAAAAGCTGCACAGACAGACAGATGGCCAGACTCCGAGGAAAGCTTCTTCTCGTTCCTCATTATTTTTTACGGCGTCCGGGAAGCTTCTGTTTGATTTTGTCCACCAGCCCCATCTTCTGAGTTGGATTCTGAGTCTTAGTGTGCGTGGCAGGAGCAGGCATCATCTGATCATCACTCCTTCCCACCTTCTCTTCCTTCTTCTTGCCGAAGAGACCGAACAAACTATGGTCTTTGCGCTCCGGCTCACCCTGAACGGACTCTACTTTTTCAGACATTGGACAACTAAACCAACAAATCCAGATATAACTAGCAGAAAGAGTATAGAACTTTGTAAAAATTCCAGATGAGATAAGATGCTGAATCAGAGATATGGCAATGAAGTTAATGAACATGAGACTCTACAGCTTTAGTATTTATACCTTCCGGCGGTGGCGGTGGCCGTGGCCTGTTCTGGTTGCTTGCTGCTTCAGTGCCAGGTGGCGGTGGCCTATTCCCGTTTCTTGCTTTGCTTCAGTGCCAGGTGGAAGTGGAGGATAATTTTATTTTTGGTTTCACCGATAATTTTAAAGATAGTATTTTGCAACTTGGAATATGGCTTTAGCGGTTGACGTGGGGATTCTGCCTACCTGCCCCTATATTAATATTTAATTGAGATGAACGTGATCATTCTTCTTACTTTCCCCTTATATTAATATTAAGGGAGATCTCGGTGGAAGGATAGATTTCATTGTCAGTGACAGATGTGAGGGTTGTTTTTCAAATTATTACATAAACAATCTTGGGAAATCTCGTTGATAGCGTTTTTAAGTAATCTTGACAAGAACTTTAAAGTGATAGGGTTCTTATCTAAACTTGTCACCGGTTTTTTATTTAAAGATTTTGGATAAGAATTTGTCACTCTTAAAAACACTTTCCAAGATGCATAAGACTCATACATAATTAGAAGAATTTAATAATGCAATTTCATTTTGGCATTCTCTTTTATTTTATTGTGTTGAAAGGTGTTGTAAAGTTGTATTGTATTGTGTTGAAAGGTGTTAGGGTTCTTATCTAAACTTGTCACCGCGTTTTTATTTAAAGATTTTGGATAAGAATTTGTCACTCTTAAAAACACTTTCCAAGATGCATAAGACTCATACATAATTAGAAGAATTTAATAATGCAATTTCATTTTGGTATTCTCTTTTATTTTATTGTGTTGAAAGGTGTTGTAAAGTTTTATTTTATTGTGTTGAAAGGTGTTGTAAAGTTTATTGGTATTCTTTCTATTTTATTGTGTTGAGAGGTGTTGTAAAGTTTATTGGTATTTTCTTTTATTTTATTCTGTTGAAAGGTGGTGTAAAGTTTAGTATGGGAAAGATGTCTATGTAACGTAACTTATTAAAATAATAGTAAAAAATTCACAAAATAATAAATTATTATTAAATTAATAAAAAATATTAAAATATATATAAATAAATAAACACATATAAACAAGTCACTTAACATAAAAATCAAAACACTAAAATAGTACTATAAGCATAGATTCATCTTAAGAGAATCTATCAAGGGTCCACAAGGATCAAATCTTTAGGTGCAAATTTTTAACCTTTCCTCAAGTTTTACACTCTAAAAAAGGTTTTCACCTCTAAAAGATACTAAGTTATAATGGATATTTTGATTTACTAACTTTGCAAAACTCTCGTTTATGTTTTTTTTTTAAGTAAAAAAGAGGTAGATCCTATTATATCATTGGCAAAAATAAACATTTGTCCTTAGGTTGCCCGATGTTCTGCCAAGTTAGCGGAAACTGTGCGAGCACCAGTCACATTCAAATCAAGACTAGTTTTCCAAATTTCTGTCGTGGTAACTGGATTAACAAAGTTTGAGGCATGTGTTAAAGTTGTGATTTGTTTGTCAATTAGAATCTGCACGAGTTCCAAACTGAGCAGCGATCGATCCCCCAAGCCAAGAATCGCATCTCTACCTAAGGTGATATGATGCCCATTCTTTCACTGCTAAGTTGAATAAAGTGGGAGTAAATCTGAGGGGTGACCAAGCCAACTCGCTTCTATGGTCTAGAGGGGACTGTTTAGGTGATTTTTCTGCTAAAAACTGCTATAATGCTCTCATTTCCACCTTCAATTTTCCTGTCAATCAAGGTTGGAAAGCAACTTTATGGAAGTGGAAAGTTCAACAAAAGATTATCCTTTTCTTCTGGCTGGCAGTGGAGAACAAGTTACCCACATGGGACAATCTCCAGTCGAAAGGGTGGATCGGTCCAGGTTATTGTCTTATGTGCAAGCATCATGACGAAGACATTCCACATCTTTTTATTCATTGTCCATTTTCAAAGGAGGTATGGTTTCATTGTACGCAGGTGCTAAATTTGAGATCCCGGTGGAATGGAAATACTCTTAGTGAGTGTATGGACGAGTGGAACAACATGCTCGTCTTTTCAAAAAATCTCCCTTTGCTAGTTTGTTGGCACATTTGGTTGGATCGTAACAAACTCCTCTTTGAAGGTAAGAACCCAATAGCAAAGATGACTTCCCACAATGTCATGGGCGCACTTGGGAATGTTTCCATGATCGAAAAAGAACAGAATTTAAGAGTAAATTCTATAAATAGGATTAATGGTTTTACAGTGGCCTTCTTTTATGGTGCTTTGGAGGCAGGTGGCTCAAATTGTGGGGCAGGTGGCATTATTAAGTCATGTTCATCGATGGAATATAGATGGTATTTAAATTGTGGGGCGGGAACAAACACCAAAGCGGAGTTGATAGAAGCGTGGGTTGCGCTTTTTATTGCCAAGCATTTGAATATTCTCGATATTTAGTTATTTGGTGATTCTAAAGTAATAATTGATTGGTTAAAGAAAAAATCAAACCTCCGGGCCATAAATATTGAAGGCTGGAAAAATAAAGCTAGTGAATTGGTCTCCTCCTTCAGGGTTATTCACTTTCAGCACATTTACGGAGAGAAAAATGTGGAGGCAGATCTATTATCTAAGAAAGCCCTGACGACTATGAGTGGAAGACTTTTTTATCACTCCTGGGATGGAGTTGTTGCTGGAAATGTCCAGCATTTTGATATTTCCTCACTGTATACATTGAGTAGGGGTTCTTTTTATTGGTTTTCACAGGGTAGTGATGTTTAGTGCTTATTGAGGAGCTCTCTTGTTTTGTTTTCTTGTGATGGTCATTGTATGGAAGATCCGAATCATCTCTTTTATAGAGAGAGTGGTAGTTTTTTTGTCCATAGGAAACTGGCATTTATTTGTCGGGGTTGTATGAAAAATTATATTCTTAATATAATTAGTGTGAATTTTCTGTGAAAAAAACAAAAAGTTAGCGGAAACCGGAACAGTTGGCAACCTTGGATATCCATGTCCAAAAGAGGCGGTCTGCCATCTGTCATGCCCTTAGGAAACCAGGACAGGTGGCGGCCTATAGTCTGTACATTAACCAGAAAGACGGAAAATGAAACTAGATTAGACAGTGAAAGTTCTGAGCTAACTAAATCCATAACCATAACCAGAAGCAATTAGACGTTGGCCCCAAAGGTAGCCATGCCAACATCTTCATCTTGCGATCCATTCTGAGCTAGCAGTGCGTAAGGTCGCGCACAAGTCGGGCATCTTTGTCATGTTGGCGCGTTGGAGAAGGCATTGTACAGCATGTCTATGTGTTGGCTCATGAGTGTGCAATGGTAGACTTGGTCTGCCAACTGGCTTCTCAGATCAAACATCAATTCTAAATGCTCTAGGTGGAAGAATGGTGGTGGGACACGGCATTGTTCCTGCACAATCGAGATGGGAGGTGGCGCAAGGACCTTGCCACCCTCCTTCGATGTGCCACCCGCCTTGGTCTCTGTAGCCTCACTTGCTTCTGCCCCACTCTGTTGTTCCATTGTTGTGCCCTTGCCCTCTACCCCTGCCTGCTTCCCCTGGTCCTTATCGCTCTTTGTGGCTCTGGAAGAATTGTAGCCAGCTGCGAGTGTAGTATCCTGAGAAGACATATGGAGGCCAGCTGTGAGTGCAGCATCCTGAGAAGAAATATGGATGAGTTCTTCTGGAAACTCCTCCTCTACATAGCATATGTGGAACTCCTCCAATTGTGCCTCCATGGTGTTGTGTTCTTGGTGCTCCACAGTGACTGCCTTAGTGGATTCCTTCGGGAGGTTGCTTGGTGGCTACCAATTTTCTGGCACTATGAAAAGAAGAGGCTTTGGAGGAATCTGTATGGGCTCCTCCAGGATGACCTCCTCCACATACGGCATGGGAGGCGACCAAGCCATCCTTTCCCTGTGCACAATCTGAGTTTGAGCCATGGATAACGCTCTCTCCAGCCGTTGTTCTCTCTTTTGTCTCGCGAAAAGGTGTACCAGGTTGAGCCGCGTCGTGGCTTTCCCCTCTCCCTCGGCATTGAGATGGCAATTTGAATGACTTGCAGGGGGTGTTCTAGTGGCCAGACCAGAGCTCGAAATTGCTAGCTTGGTGCGAACCAAAGGCGAAATGGAGAGAGTCGAGGCAAGTCTGGATGATAACATGGTTTAAAGATTAGTTGTATTAAGAGTAAGATTCATTAGTGGACTGCTACAATCATATCGGTTTTCTTAACTCATGCTGGGAGAAAGACAACATTGATAGGAACTTGCTCACAGATCTAGACCGAGAAGTCCAAGAAGAAAAACAAAAAAATGAAAGCTTTGATGAGTACAAGAGGATATGTTGTTATTTGTTTGGAAAACTTCTAATTCTCTCAATATTTGCATGGAAATCCACCTAGAAGACCAACCCTTGATTTTATTTTGTTCTATGTGCATGGCCACTAGAAAGTATATTGTCAATGGCCAGAATGCGACTGCATCCAAAAGTCCCACAAAATTATTGAAGAATGGAAGCAACATGGAAATCAATGTGATGGTTACCACAAAACTTGTTCTCCACACCAATCTAAGGATCTTCAGTTTATATGACCCATAGAAAGGGAATTGCAGATCGTACTCCTTCATGAATCTTTTATCTCCTAGCCAGATTACACCTATATATTTTCTTCTTTCTTCATTGTTGTACCCAATAATCGCCTCTTTGCCTCTTCACGGGAGTGTAGTAACCAAAAAAAGGTGATCAATAAGTCAGAAAATAATGTGTCGTACAGACACCAGGAGGCCTACGATATCCAACCCTCTGCATATTGTTAATTAATTCTCGAAATCCCTTTGGCCTACGATCTCCAAGATGGTCAGCCTTTGTCCTTCACCAACAAACAACTTTCAGACAGACATTTGGGCCAATCAGTCTATGAAAAGGAAATGTTGGTTATTTTGCATGCCATGGATATCTGACATCCTTATCTATTGGGTCACTGCTTCCAAATTAAAACTAATCAGCAGAGCCTCAAGTATTTTCTGGAACAAAGAATTTCATCCTCGGAGCAACAAAAATGGGTAACCAAGCTATTTGGCTATGATTATGAGATCATGTACAAGAAGGGAAAAGAAAATGTTGTCACTGACGCTCTTTCCCAAAAATATGAAGAAGAAGGGTCCCTCTTTTCCCTCTCCTTCGTTGTCTCAGATTGGCTCCAAGTAGCTCGCAAGGAATGGTTTATCAGTGGTTACCACTAGATGAATGGTGGTACAACACATCTTACCATACAATTACTCACATGACTCGTTTTGAAGTAGTATATGGACAAAATCCAACGTTGTTTTATCATACATGCCATGTTTCTTGAAGGTTCATGAGGTTGACAAAAATATTACAGTACGTGAGGCCATTCTTTGTGCACTCAAAGAAAATTTGGTGATGGCTTAAAATTGCATGAAGCAACAAGCCGATCAAGTTCGTTTCAAATGTCAATTTTGATAAATCATAAACAAGAACAACAACAATTGATCAAACATAAACAAGAACAACAACATGACGGAAAAGGCATATTAGCCAACACACAAATTATTCACTCCAATGTTACATATTTATAGTACAATGGGTGATGCCACCTCATAGAGAGATTTTCTCTAGATCCTAAAATCATGCATGATGACTAGGC
>ML782680.1:164478-176267 GCA_009831015.1 Picea engelmannii | reverse complement strand
CTGCAATATCTGAACATTCCCTGATTGCTTGACAATTTGATCATTTTGCCAAGTATTTTAGCTAGAAGAATCTGATGCCTTTTGCTAATTGGTGAACATGTAGTATCACCACTCTACTATCAGTGTATCACTGAAAGTGCTCTTTGAATCTGTGGTTTGGGATGACCACTAACCAATTGATACCATGTATCTGATGGTTTTTTGGATAACCACTAACCAATCTTGACACTTTTAGGTGTCCAACAACATCCCAATGTATCATGTGTATGATTCAATTGCAAGTCATTGAACCATAATCCTGTCAAAGCCTGCAATCTTTGGAAAATCTCACAATGTAATCATGTGAGCCAGGATGCATGCAAATTGTTTACTTAATGTAAACTCCAATCTGATGAGAGCAAACCAAGAGAAGTGAATCAACTTCTAGTCTGACACATCCTTGAAAATGCCTGACAACTCAATCAAATACTAGGCTGCAATGCAAAAGGATCCTCTTTTCCTCTACTAGGTCGAATGACCAGCTATGCGAACCAAACGTCCACATCATTGCTCTCAAAATCAAAATCAATATCCCAATTATGTATGATTCAACTTAAACTTATTGAACCATAATTTTGCCAAAGTCTGTCATCTACAGACCGCAGTTGCCCATTTGGCAAATTTCATGCCCATCTGGCATACTTGATGTTTGTTGTTGTCGAAACTTTTTGTCTGACAACCATCTTCAATTCCATCATCAATTCCCCCCCTTTGTCAGCTGAAAGGAGAGACCATAAGTGGTTTCATGAACCATCATCATTGGAATTTTGAACTCCCCCCCTTAAGGTGCATGACAGTTTCATCATTGTACTCCCCCCTTCTAGGCTCAAGAGAGTACCATACTTGTTTCATTTGAGTACAACACAAAGTGGGCATGCGGAAACAACCACATGTTATCTCATCCCGTGAGGGCCATGCTCGAAAGCTACACCATAAGGGGACCACTTATGTGAGGTACAAAAATGTTATGTGCTACAAGATTGGTCTTTACTCAAGATTGAATTCTATGGTAAGACTTATATAATCGCTTGGTTGTTGATGACCATTGCCAAGGATCAATCCAATCATAGTGAATCTTCAATCTTGCAGGTTTCTTCAGTGTCAAACATCTGTCTGAAGAATGGTTATGCTTGCCACAATGCTGACAAGGATGGAGATCAAAACACTAATTCTCCATGTGACCAACTCGATTACAATGTTGGAACTTATTATTCTGATGTTGAACTTGAACAGGTGAAGTTGAAGCTTCTTGAAGGAATCCAACACTTTGGAAATTGATTGGTTTGGAATAATCGAGAATATGAAAGGTAACTTCCTTGTCATAACCAAGTCATGTTCTATTCTTGTTGTAGAAGATTTCTTCCCAAGGTCTGATGATGAGCTTGGAAAGAGTATTCTGAACTTGTTTCTTTGAAATCCATGGAAGTGGATTTACTGGATGTTGATGCATCATTGAAAGGTTTTCTTTACTGAAATCAAAAGAAAACTCTTGAAATGTAGGTTCATGAATATATTCAACTTCGTCTGAAACAGATTCTAAATTTGTATCTCTGTGTTGTTCCTTCACTGACTGTTGATCAAAAGCATCATCATCATCAACATCATAGAGAGGATTGTTCTTAACAAAAACTAGTTCAAAATACTTCACTGGATGTTGATTTTTGAGATCCCTAATTTCATCAGTCAAAAGTTGGGATTGTGCTTGAAGAAGTCTAACTTTAGCTTGCGTCACTTGCAAACAAGTTAGCACTAATTGAAGAGTTGCTTTGTTCAATATCATTGTGTTGTCTTCAATGGTGTTTATTAGAGTGTTTAGTAACTCTAATAATTCGAGACTTCGAGCCAATTCTCAAAACACTAAAAGAGGTCTCCTTGTGTAGGTAGATCCTTATTACAATTTGACTCGATAGAAGAAGGTTTATTTGCAACTCCCTCACTTGAATCGCTCACTTGAAATTCACACTCACTTGCTCTTCTGGCTCGCTTGTACTCGCTCACTTGAACTTGCTTCCAGAAAGTTGAGGATGTCGGTTACCACTGAAAATGCATTCCAAAGTAGTGATGTTTACAATGATTTGAGTTTCAACTACTCAACCTAGTCAATTTCGACTCAAAATTATAATGAATCTTGGGTTTCGGGCTCAACCGAGAATGAACCCAATTATAAATTCAATTCAACTCAACTTGATCTCAACAAGACAAGTAAACTTACAAAATGACTATTTGCAAGTTACAATGAATCCACTTGATCAAGTAATCTTACAACAAACATTTTTTTTTTTTTTTGCAAGTTACAATTGAATTTCAAATGCTCCATGATGTGTTGAGTTGAAATACTTTGATTTGTCCATTACTGATGTGGTTGAGGACTTGAATGTTTGAGAATTCTCTTCATAGATGTTTGATCATATGTGCTTTGATTGCTTGTTCTTCACTAGCATTAATTGTGTGCTTGAATTAACTTGCTTGGAAGGCCATGTGTGTATTGCCGTATGACAAATTGTAAGTATAGTTATGTCAAAACTAGACATAAAACATTAGGAAAAACATTCAAGGAATCATCCACCATCGCACACAATGCAAGGTGTTCCCAAGATCCCCTTATTCAATTTCAGGCCGATCTAGGACACGAGAGCCAAATAAAATATGATTTTATTAACACAAATTTGATATAAGTTTGATATCATGCTTCTTTTCTCCTTCTGTTTACAAAATTTAAGTCGAAATGCACATCAAGCTTCTTTTGTCCTCCTTTACAAGAGTTCAACTAATGCTAAGGAAAAACTTTATTACAAGACTTCAACCTTTTCAACTCCAAGCAATTTAGCATTTTGGCTTGGCTTCAAAACAAACTTTGTAATGCCATGAATTTAATGGCACCAACAATCCATCCTTTTTAAATGTTTACAGACAATAAGATCATCCCTTGATCAGCATGAGAAACTAAATAATGATAATAATAACAAATCCACTCAACGATATTCTAAATCGTGGCTTCAAGGGACAACTAGTTTCTGGCTATAATAAACAAGTTTTTGGTTGGTTTCTGCTCATATAACCAATGCAAATATTTGCATAAATTAAAAGTAAAATATATCAAACCCTTTACTCTTCTTGTATTCAGACTTTTTAGAATTAGAAAGACAAAAGCCTCACTCTGTAGCTCAAACAACAACACATACACATGGTTTGCTAGATTTCCTGTAGAAATAATTTGAAAATGTAGGACAGAGAGTACCAAATTGGCGACGGTGATTGATTCCTCTTAAAAATGGAGCAAGAAAACAGATCAATGCAATCTATCCAATGCATTTATTCATACAAAAAAGTTTGAGGCAGAGATCAGGGTTTGTGACTGTTGATGGAGCGAGAGCGATATATTTTAGTTGGAGGACTCGCCATTGTCTCGATGAATCTTAGATCTTCTGCCCTTTGAGAGATTTGAAGACGTAAATTTCTATGCACTTTTGTTGATTAAATCGTTTCCAACTATCTTCTGATTCTGGATCAATGATTACTGTGGATGGCACAAAAAATGGGGAAATATGCAAAGGAAATCCCTATTGAGACTCAATTCTTGTTGCTGGAAAGCAAGGTTGAATCCTTACCAAGAAAAAGAATAAATTGTGGATCTCGTGGACAAATGAGTTACACTGTTTTTCTACCTCTGACGGAGGGACCATTCAGGGCATATTTACAAGGAAATGAAAGGGATGAACTGGAACTATGCTTTGAGAGTGGAGACCCTGCCATCACAACATCCTTTTTCACACATTCTTTGTTTATTACTATAGGAACATACCCATTCAGAGTAATTAAAGATGCAATAAGGGCCATGGAGCTTCACTTACAAATATTCTGTCACAGAGATGAGAAGAAGATGCCCGGGATTGTTGACTGCTTTGGATGGTGTACATGGGATACATTTTACATAGATGTTTTTGCCGAAGGAGTAGAGGATTTTCTTTCACAAACGTGTCTACAGATATTATGGCTCTGGTCGTTGCCACATAGATCTCAAAACCCCAAGGACCTTGATCTGACAAATCGAACAACATTATTAGGATCTCGTTGCTGGAAGACGCCAAAAAAATCCATATCGAAATTTCTCCTGAATGTGCCAACTTTATAGTATTGTGTTGGTATAGATCGCTACAGGAAATGAATCACTATGAATAGATCGCGTCCAATAGGCGTAGATCTTTGGTAGATCCGCATGTAGCTATTGCAGTGAAGCCATATTCTTCAAAATCGTCGTGTATTTCTCTTTCTTACTTTCTCTCCATGCTTCCGTGGCATCTCAGATCGAATTCTTCTCAGCCAAAGAAGCGCATATAGATCTTTCAGATCACTGGATATTTGAGCAGTTGTTACAATTGATCTACGTCTTCCTTGCTTTAGATCTGTGACTTAGATTTGCAATGATTCTCAAATCACGTCCTCCTTGCTTCTGTTGTGGTCCTTTTCGTTTTCCTGCAGATGTTATTTCTTGGCGATTGTCTTCTTTCCAACGAATGTCTGACATGATTCACTCCTTCATAGCTCAACGGTACACACAATGGATCTCACATGTAGCAATTGTTGAATGGGGCAGCTATTACCAAACAGAAAACTCTTGTGGTGCAGGCTCCTTCTCGTATGCAACAGATCACGGCATTCTCCTCCTTACGGCCCTTCCTCCAGTGATGCGCAGATTCACTGGTCTTCACGCTGTTAATGCGCCTCTTATCTCAACACTCCCACATGTCACACAAGTTTCTCCTCCACTATAGTTGTAGCTACCTTTTACGGTGACTCTTCCTCTCTCACGATGATTTGCAAACAGAAACAAAATAACAAACACACACACACACACACACACACACACACACACAGAAAACTCACATCAATATACTCTTACAACTAATGAATACTACCTCTTAATCTCTCATATTCATGGGCACTCCCGTGAAGGATTAAGCCCAGGCAACACATTTCTTCACAAATTTCCTTATTCAAATACCATGGCCTTTTCAAGCAACAAAATTTACGCGTCCTCTTTACACAGAGATAAGTGCAGAATATCAATTAGACCTGCAGATAACTAATAAGGCATTGATCCATGCTTGCACAATCGGATATGTAGTCCAATGAATACTCATGGATCATCTCCACGGGATTCAACCATTGAAGGAAAATCACGCTGCTCAACATATAAAACTCAAAAAGACTGCTCACAGCAAAATCATGATAGATGCAAAACAATACCCCAACCATAGTAAGAAATGTGGTAAATCAATAAGACTACCTGAAGTAAAAATGAAGAGTATCCAAAGCCAAACAATTCTCCATTAGACCAATGCTCAGATTATATCTCACATTGCATCCATAAGACCACAAGAACTTGTTTTAATCCATATGTTGCCTGAGATCTTATACCAATTGATAAATCATAAACAAGAACAACAACAATTGATAAAATAGAAACAAGAACAACAACATGATGGAAAAGGCATATTAGCCAACACACAAATTATTCACTCCAATGTTACATATTTATAGTACAATGGGTGATGCCACCTCATAGAGAGATTTGCTCTAGATCCTAAAATCATGCATGATGACTAGGCTAGGCAATCTTAACAAACTCATTAGTCACCATTTGAGGATATATTACTAATATCCTAAATGAATAATACAAATATAGGTGACAATTTAGACTTAGTGATTGGTAAAGGTAAGCCATAGGCTAACAAATTTGTTGAAGGGGACCAAGTGTTTCTTTGTCTGCAACCTTATAAGAAGATTTCACTCAAAGATGAACATTTTCAGAAGCTTTCTCCCAAATTTTACGGTCCTTATGCCATTCTCAATCATTTGGGTCCAGATGCCAACTAGTTAGCTTTGCCCAGTTATTCTAAGCTCCATCATGTTTTTCATGTCTCGTGCTTAAAGAAGGTGATTGGAACTAAGTGTTAAACTCAAACCCATCTCCCTAAGTTGGATGATGAAGGTTCCATTTGGTTACTGCCCCAAGCAGTCTTGGACCAACGTGAGTGTCATCTTTATCAGTACACCATCCAGGAAGTGTTAGTGCAGTGGAAAGATACAACTCCAGAGGATGCCACCTGGGAGCCCGCTACCATTCTACAAAAATTTCTTCATCTCAAGCCTTGAGGACAAGGTTTTTTTTCAAGGGGGAGGGCATGTTAGGGATCTAACCTCCCTGACCCTCACGTAGGTAGAATAATATATTTTCCATGTAATAAAGGCCGACATTAGTTTATAAGGCCTATTTAATAAATGTGAAGAAGTCAATGTAAGAAGACCTAATAGAAGTTTCCTCTTCTAGAAATATCTTTCGCTAGAAGGTTCTTTAGAAGATCAAATTCATATAAATAAGAGTAAGGGGCATGAAAAATCTTTGTCTTGAAAATTATTGTAATAGAGCTCTGCTCTGCTGGAGGTTGGCCCTCGAAGAGGCAAGTGAGCATTGCTTTCTTGAATAAATGTATCATTTTTGGTGTTGCTCTTCTCAATATTCCATTGTTCCATTGATATAGGATGAACATTTTTGTTTTTTCATATTATATTACATATGGTACCTTACATTTTAGCTCCCTTGTATTCTTTTGTCTGGTTGGTCTGCAACAGTGGTGTATTTTTATTAATAATATGAGTGTGATTATATATTACAATGTTAGGCTCATTGGCCTTTGAGCATCTAGAGTCTCCAGCCTAAAAATCACACAAGCACTCTGGCCCAAAATATCCTGGCTCACCAACCTATATATACATTTACAATTGGGGTTCGACCTAGGGGTATTACTGTTTTGGAGAGAGAAAGAAAACTACATTTTTAATCATACTTTTGAATTAACTCCTTATTGGTTTACTCAAATTTCAAGTGTAGGAACTCGTTGGATCTGAAATTAAATTTTGCATCCAATGAATATCCACTCCACATACTTTTGATAGACCTACAATGAGATAAACTAGAAATAAATAATAATAAAATGTGCAATATAAAATTTCTAGTTTATCTCATTGTGGGTCTATCAAAAGTATGCAAAGTGGGCACTCGTTGGATACACAATTCATTAGATGCAGAGTTTAATTATACATCCAATGAGTGCCTACTCTTGAATTTCCAGTGACCCAAAATAAGATATGTCAAAAATATGATTTAAAAATGTAGTTTTCTTTCAAACCCTTCGAAGATTTAGAACTCTTATTTTATTATTTTTACTATCATTTTCCTTAGGAGGCCCATTTTAGACCCCTCAAAATTTCTCTAATAGTTCTTTCTCTACATCACTCAAACTTTCGCCCACGCAACTCTGCCTCTTGAGCAACAAAGTCCTCAACCCAATTCTCAAAGCAACCTTGAATCTTACACTTAAAGAACCACTCCCTCATCCTACAAATATCCTCCTCTAAAGCACAGTCCCAACAACAAAACCATTTATTGAGGTAAAATTGGAGACCAAGGTTCTAGAGGGTTGTCTAACAATGGATCCATTGTAGTCTATAGTGGTAACATATTCAATCCCCATAAGGAGAAGGTCTTACTTGAAGCACCACCAACACTTGGAGATAAAGAGGGGATTTGAGAGATGAAGGAACATCCTTGCTTATTCTAACAAGATTACTAATAATCCCTTACATTTATGCATCGATCTATTTATACCTTCAAAAGATCACTAACAATCCCTTGCATTTATTCATCGATCTATTTATACCTTCAAATCATAGAGTTTAAGTCCCTTACATTTATGCATCGATCTATTTATACCTTCAAATCAAGGACTTAACAGGTATAACACAAATAGAGAATAGCCCCATAGGAAAATTTAAATAATCACAAAATTCACCATTCAAATAGACACAAGACATGAGGCAAACGAGGCTTCTTTACTTACTTTCAACTTCAAAATAGTGACATGGCATTCAAACAACCTCATTCATGAGTGAGTAAAACTTGACACCTACAAACTTGCTCTCTCAAACTAAGCATGCTACAAAACAACGATTACAATCATCAACACCTCCCCACTCCCTTGCCTACCCCATTTCTCCATGCAACTACTACCCACTTCCTCTCTTGGACCTCAAAACAACTCAATTGCCAACCATCGTTTTGACTATGCCCTCCTCTCATTGGTTGATTCCACTGAGTCATAACTATGTTGAATGGGGTGACGCATCGTTCCTCTACCCATTTTCTTGGTTGGTGCATTTGCTTTAGTGTGTGCTTCATTCCTTTGGTTTGTGGACTGCCTCATCATTTCAGTGTGTTGCACGGAAATCCTCTCAACTATCCCCACAAGTATAGGTCCCATGCCTTTATTATTCGCAAAAATCCTCTCAACTATCCCCACAGGTGTAGGTCACATGCCTTTATTATCCGCTATCATCTTCTAGCATTCTACCTTCAACTACTCTATGCACCAAGTACAAAAAACAAAGGAACCAACACTTTTCTACTTTGCTAACCCACTCCATTCAACCCATAAATTTATCTCATAATCTCTTGATGTATGACTTAGCCCTACTTTTCAATGCCCCATAAAAATATTATTTCACTCATGTTGATGTTATATAACACTCCTAAGAATATTTAGTATCTGATAATTGTCCAGTTAAGGAAAATTTCCTTAAATGCCCATTTTGGAATTGATGACATGCCTAAGAGAGAAAAAGAGCAATGGAGTACATCCTTTCCAAGATAGCTCATGTTAAGAAAACACATTAATTAGTTTCGTAACAAAACCAAATTGTCAAAGTCGTCATCTTACAAGAATGAACAACAGGTTCCTAAGGAATGTAGAGCAATATGGCGTTTCATCGGAAATCTACAAAACCAAAAAATAATTCAATTTCCTTTTCGGATTTTTCGAAATCTCCTTCGTAACTTTTGAAGGATATGAATGGATTCACAAGTTTTCAAAGTTTTTTTTTAACTAGAATTTCGTGAAGTTTTACAATCAAAGACCCTCGGAATCGAATTCCTGGGAAGAGCATTATTAATTTTATTTCAGTTAATTTTGTTTGAAATTCAGTTAAAAATTGTTTCAAGTTTTACAATCAAAGACTCTCCGAATCAAATTCCTCATTAGAGCATTATTAATTCATGGGAAGAGCATTATTAATTCATGGGAAGATTATTATTAATTTTATTTCAGCTAATTTTGTTTGAAATTCAGTTAAAAATTGTTGAAATTGTATATAAAAATTGTTGAAATTGTATATTGAAACTATATATTTGAATGGTTGACTTTGTGTAATATTTGAATGGTTGACTTTGTGTAATCTGATTACAGTTTTTCAGTATTTGAATTTCAGTAATTAGAATTTATTTATGCATTTTTTCATATTTGAATGGTTGACTTTGTGTAATCTGATTACAGTTTTTCAGTTTTTGAAGAATTTATTTATATTTGAATGGTTGACTTTGTGTAATATTTGAATGGTTGACTTTGTGTAATCTGATTACAGTTTTTCAGTATTTGAATTTCAGTAATTAGAATTTATTTATGCATTTTTTCATATTTGAATGGTTGACTTTGTGTAATCTGATTACAGTTTTTCAGTTTTTGAAGAATTTATTTATATTTGAATGGTTGACTTTGTGTAATATTTGAATGGTTGACTTTGTGTAATCTGATTACAGTTTTTCAGTATTTGAATTTCAGTAATTAGAATTTATTTATGCATTTTTTCATATTTGAATGGTTGACTTTGTGTAATCTGATTACAGTTTTTCAGTTTTTGAAGAATTTATTTATGCATTTTTTCAATACTTGAATTTCAGTTCATTATGCATTATGTTGAATTTCAGTAATTAGAATTAATTATGCATTATGCATTGAAAAATGCAATATAACCAATAAAAATGGACCATTTCACCCAAATTTATATAACCAGATTTGTTTTATTCATTTATACAATTAAAAACAAATGAAGTTTAAACAACAAAAATGGAAACACATAAATTTATATAAGATGAAAAATGTAAGATAAAAACACTTAGAAATCTACCAAAATTCCTTCCGAAATTTAACTTCAATTATTTGAGTAAAAACAGCCATTTTGGATAAATTTAATCTAATTCTAGAAATGCCTTTGAACAAACATTAGATTGAACGAACGTTAGATTTGGGCCAGGCTTTATCTTTATGCTTGCTTCTTTGAGAGATGGCACTTGAATGAAGAAGAATGACAGGTCTCGGATCACTAGTGATGTATGATGAGAGATAACACAATTCCTTTATGTTTTCCTTTGTTGCCATTGTGTTCATTTTCTTGTATTTTTTCTATTCTTGTGTTTTTCCTATCTTTTTCTCAAAGAACATGAACTTGTAAGAAAAGTTACAGAACTTGTTGTGGCCTGAACAATTGTAAGAAGATACAATATTATATGTTATAGATGTAAAATGCCCAGTGACAGAAGGGCAAGTCAGACACTATACAAAGCCATGCAAGTCAGACACTATACAAAGCCATGCAGCAGAGCATATGGCATTGATGTGTTATACTCTATTCTAACACACACATTACTAATTACAATACTCTATTCTAACACACACATTACTAATTACAATACTCTATTCTAACACACACATTACTAATCACAAGAGAAGGGCAGGCCAGACTACACAAAGCCATTGCTATATGATACCCTATATTCTAAGACACAAATTACTACTCAAAACCCTATATTCTAAGACACACATTACTACTCAAAATAAAACTGAGGCACAACACAGACCGACATATTATAAGGCGTCGCATTATTTACAGAATGCTCCTCCTCCTCCGCTTGTTATGGTGTTGATTTTATACAGTAAACCTGCCTTGCCCTCCTCTTCATCGACACACTATGAAGAATGGTGTCCACCAAGGAGCTTGTCGTTTCCACCTTTCTTCTTCCTCCCGCTTTTTTTCCTCTGACCGTCCTCCTCCTCTTCATCGCTCGACTGCAAATGTATATATTATATTCCCCATTTCATAATCAACCAAAAAACAAAGCAAAGAGATCCCATAAAAAACCATGTTGTTGTAATCAATGAATAAAGAAATGAGCGAGAGAGATAGAGACTTACAGAGTCTGTGCGGTGAAACTTTCCTGGTACACCCATGCGTTGTTGTTTCTCAGCTTCCCCAGCGGTAAAATATTTTCCCTCGTAACCAGGAGGGCGAACTTGGCCGTGTTCAGCATGCGGAGGCTGAGTTGGATAATATGGAGCAGCCTGAGCCTGATTGTGGCTGGCAGCACCATGCTGAGGAGCAATTGGATCATATGGAGCAGGCTGAGCCTGATTGTGGCTGGCAGCACCATGCTGAGCCTGATTGTGGCTGGCAGCACCATGCTGAGGAGCAATTGGATCATATGGAGCAGNGCGGAGGCTGAGTTGGATAATATGGAGCAGCCTGAGCCTGATTGTGGCTGGCAGCACCATGCTGAGGAGCAATTGGATCATATGGAGCAGGCTGAGCCTGATTGTGGCTGGCAGCACCATGCTGAGCCCGATTGTGGCTGGCAGCACCATGCTGAGGAGCAATTGGATCATATGGAGCAGCCTGAGCCTGATTGTGGCTGGCAGCACCATGCTGAGGAGCAATTGGATCATATGGAGCAGCCTGAGCCTGATTGTGGCTCGCAGCACCATGCTGAGCCTGATTGTGGCTGGCAGCACCATGCTGAGGAGCAATTGGATCATATGGAGCAGCCTGAGCCTGATTGTGGCTGGCAGCACCATGCTGAGCCT
>ML782680.1:120895-136138 GCA_009831015.1 Picea engelmannii | reverse complement strand
AAACTGACCAAGGCATCACATTTGATGATGCTCCTGAGTCAACCATACAATTATGCACATTTCTGTTGAAGATTTCGAAAGTTAAAAGAAAAGGAGGTACATTCTTGCGAGTATTTAGAGTTGTAGCTTGTGGTTTCTTACTCACAGTTTCTAATTCTACTTTATCTACATTACTTGTGTTATTTACATTATTTACATTATTATTTACACTATTTACAACAGTTACAGGAAGGCTTCCTTTATCTTGAGGATCAGGATTATTTTTTGTGGAAGTCTTCTGTGGAACCTTGCTTTGCACAACCTTGTTACCATTAGAATTACCATTCTTGCCATTGTCTGAAATATTTTGCAACATCTTCTGTAACAAAAATGGAAACTTCAACAAATCAAAAATAGAAATGTTGGCCCTTAATTTTTTAAGATCTTCAACAACATCATAATCTATTTTAGGGCTAGCATTAGTTTGTTTAGTTTCTACTGATTTAGATGGATTTGGAGGTGAAATTGTAGTGTTCTCGGCAGGAGGTTTGTTTGTTGTCTTACTCCTAATATTGTAAGGGTGCACAGTCTCGAAGTTAGCTTGGAAGATACTATCCGAGAGGTGTCCAAAGATGTTTGGAGAAGACTCTTCTTCTTGAGTTTTTTCCTGCTCAACTTCCTCTTGAGGGATTTTAGGAGGCATAAAGTCATCTTGGGCTCCTAGAATTGCCTGGAGAGCGTATTGCAAACTTTCTAGGTTCAAGCCTTCGGGGTTTGGATTAGGCCGTTTGGCAGGAAAAGGCTTTCGGAAAGGAGGTTTGTAGGGTCCTTTACTCGAAGAGGCTTCCTCAGTCGACCTTTTTAAATCTATAACTTGATTGGATAATTTTTGTACAACTTTAGTTAAATTTTCCAAATCAGAGTTTTCGGGTTGTGTTTCGTTTTGTGCAGGTCTGGGGAGAATTTCAATCTTCTTTTTGGAAGAAGAAACATTCTCAGTTTCATTGCTAGAAGAGTCCTTAAGGCTGAGTATGTCTTTTTCAATCTGAGTAGCCTCTTCAAAGGCTTCTAACAACGTGGCCTTTTTAGAACGTTTAACCCAAATAGCTATACTTTGATGTAGAGATTTAGTGTAGTAAGCTATTACAAGACTCTCAACAGGCATAGAGTCTGCAGGGATTCGATTTTTAAGTGTTAAAAATCTTTGATTAAAATCTTTAACTTTTTCTTTTGGGTTCATTTTTAAACTTGAAAGATCCATGACTAAGACTTCCGGAGGTTTACCATCTCCGAATTTTTCCAAAAAACATGACTTAAACTTTTCCCAAGACACTATGGTATGGGGCTGTTGGGAAAAGTACCAAGTGGATGTGTTACCCTCAAAAGTGTAAGGGAACAACCTACAGACAACATCTTCATGTTCAACGTTACGGAGTCTGATGGCTAACATAAATTTTTTGATATGATCTTCGACTATCTGTTTTGAATCGAGATCAAAATTAGGAAGCCATTTCTCCGGGTGCTTAGGTAAAGGGTGTTGGGCTCCAGGTACAACTATAACATCCTGGTCCAACCAGGGTCTAGCATGGTTGTTCTGATTTTCCATTGGGGAATTGGGTGTGGAAGGCTGAGAAGGTGGTTTGCCTTCGTCAGAAGAGGAATCTCCTCCAGAAGAGGAAGGAGATGAAGGAGGTGGTGAAGGAGGTATCCCGGATCCTCCTGCAGCAGGATTTGTGTTTGGATCTGTAGGATTCACAGTGAGGTCTATGTCACCTAACTGTTCTCTAATATCAGAGAAGTCTAAAGGTTGACCCCACGGGCGGTTTGGTCGCCTAAGACTAGCTAAGGCACTATGTGTTCTGATAAGAGATTGATGAACGATCTCTTGGAAATCACCACCTGTAGGATTAGGGGTTGCTGGCTCAACTGTGATCTGTGGATCTTCGGTTGAAGTAGTTGTTGTTTGAGGGGGGATATTATCTTGTGAATGACTTCTAGTCACTATAGGTGTGCGATTAGGTGGGGGAGGAGTCTTGCGACCACCTCGTGCCATTAATTAAGTTCAGGCCCTCCTTCTAGCCCCATTTGTTGATGGGCGAAATTGACCGTCCGTCAACTGCGAGAGTGGAACCGGTCCGGGGTTGTCTAAATAACCCAAGCCGTTTGGAATGGACCACCCTGACGAGTTTAACGGCTCCGTTGGCAGCTCTAAGGTTTTTTAAGAAAACCAAAGAGAGAATTGATCTGAGCTAAGTAATCTAAACAAACAAAACTAAATAAAACTAATAAAACAAACTAAAATTAACTAAAACAAACAAACAAACTCACTAATCTAATTAAAAAAAACTACTAATTAAACTAAAACTAAATATAACTATTCTAACTATTATATACAATCTACTAATTACTATTATAATAACTCAAATCAACTATCTAATTATCAACTGTAATATTACTTATTCACAAATGTACATTATAAACAACCTACAAATTTAATTAAAACCTGCAAAACTCATGTGTTTTCTTCCCTAAGACAGCCAATAATCTCTTTTTAATTTTTATATTTTATGAAAAAGAAATAAACATTACTGAAATTAAACAATCTAATATATTTACTGAAATTAAACAATCTAATATAAATCTAATTAAGCTTATATCTGAATTAAACTACTTAATGAAAACAATAAACAACCGACTAATTGACATGGAAACGCTCCAAGTTTGCCCTGTGTATGATAACTTCTAAGCTGGTCGGAGGAGGGAAACTCGCACCGGTTAGTCCGTAATCTTCTCGTAAACGATTGGCTGTGCTGCTCCTTGAAGTGTTTTACAGGACAAACAAGACATAAAATAAAATCATAACAATCTTATGATTATAAACTTCTGTAATAAGGGAAACCTATTATGCAAAAACTTATATATAACAATTCAATTCATGAAGAAGATAAACCTGTCATTCACAATCTGAATTAACAATTGTTATGTCTTTTATCTATTTGGAAGAGACAAGATATGGATAACAATGATCAAAATTATATCATTTGCACATGATTTAGATAGCTAAAGTAGTCATAAACCATAAACAAATTGATATACACAACATAAAACAAAATATTGATATATTGAGAAGCTAAAGCTGTGACAAAACACCAAATTCTGCTTCAGTCTGTATTAGAACTCCATATCCTTGTTCTCCCACGAATGAGGATGATGATTATTACAAAAATCATAAGTATATATAGGTCTCTTCACAAGGTAAAACTTCCTTGTGGATAATATCAAATTGTTTTACATAATCTGGGAGATATCCCAAAATCTCCTAAACTAAGAGAATAAAATGCAAGTAAAATCTTTGAAACATCCCCTAACTGCTCATAAACTCAACTGCAAATTCGAATTTACCTGCAATAGAACACAAATATCAAATTAGAAAGATATTTCAGCAACAAAACACTAAAAAATTGATCCTACAGACTTAGCTACAGAATCATCTGATTCTGTAGCTAGTCTAAAATAGCAAACAAGACTAGATAAAAATCAAACGAAATCTTTTAAAACAATCCAATTTAATTTTTCTTTTAATAAAGATTAAAATCAAATTACTAATGGTTCAAGCAAATTTATCGTTCAAATCAAACCAAATCTAAAAGGATGCAATCGAAACAGGATAAGAATGCTCTATTTTTTAATTGCCATAAAATCAGGTCAAATCATAATAGGACTGTTTCATAACAAATGAAATCAATGGCGAACCAAATCGTATAAGATACGATGCAATCATAATCCATACAATCATAATCGATTTGTTACGGCTGCAACAGTGTGCATAGGATTCATATCGTTTTAGTCAAATGCAAATATAGAAAGGTTGTTATGATTATTATCAAAATGAAACATGAATAATAGCATCCACAAAAATTTGCCATAGACTTCGTTCGCTGAGTGTCACACAGTTAACAGATATGACCAAAATAATGATCGTAACCATCATTGACTCATTATAGTCATAGCATTGATATCATTCAATCAAGTGTAAAGATAGGTAAACTGTTTCGATTGTATTCAAACGAAATCATACTCAATGAGTATCGACCCAACGAATTTCGTTATTGATCACCACACAGTCAACAGACAAGAGCATAACAGAATGCATAATATAAACTGGGTAAATAATCAAAACGAATATGAATGAGTTTAATTATAGAAACAAATCTCCATGCTGGGCATAATCATTTCCGTTCAACAAATCAAACTTAAACAATACATTTATTGCAATATGAAACGAGCTGATAACGCGGTCAAACGATGTGAATCGAACAGTTTTCACTTTGGTTAAGCATTAACAGAATGATATTCGAATTCCTCGAATCAGACATGGATTATAACATTATAACAGTTATGCCAACCATATCGTACAGAATATAACCAATTCAAATCGAACCATTGACTACGTTCAAAATTGGAATACCAGAAACAACCTATGTTTAGAAAATATGTTAACAACTTCAATGATCAACAGAGCATTCGATTAAAACAAATCAAATCTATCCCATGATCACTCGAATCAAAGCCAAATCCAATCAAAACTTAAACGATAATGAAAATTGATTTATCAAAACAAAATTATATACAAAAGTGCATGCTTATGCGACAGAGCAGATCCACGATATAAACAGAGTTTATGAGTATGTCATATAAATAGGTGAAAGTCATACCAGTGAGGCTGTTCGAGCTACGCCAATTTTGAATTGACAACTATTGTAGCCGACTCCACGTTCTTAAGCAAAATCGAACCTGTTGTTCTCTGTTTCTTATCAGTGGATGTCATCTTTTCCTTTTGACTGGTGAGCTTTGCAACTTGATCCTCCAAAGTACGAATTCTGGACTGTAGCATTGGCACATCAAGGTAATACCTTTCCAACCATGAGCCACATTGATCACATGGTGGAGCAGCTGGTTCAGATAGAGCAGGAGGGGGTTTTGAAGAGTCACCGGGGTTTTCACAAGTCATTGCGATGCCTGGATAATTAGGGTCACTTCGCAAGCAAGGTGGTAGGTTCTTCACAAAATCATATGCGGGTTTATCACACAGACCTTCTGAGTAGGGATACTCACTTGCCAGGTAACGTTCAACCTCTGAGTCAGAATCTTCCCTTATCATGATAGGGTTAGGGTTGACAGGTGCTTTTGGTTTGTTTCTTTCCATGTGAGAGATTAACCGGGCATTCTTCTTACCTTTAGAATTGACTGTGGGTTTGGCTTTAGGCCTTTTAACCACGGGTTTAGCAGCTTCGACATGTTTGGTCACAGAACTGGGTAGATCAATAGAAGAATCAGGTAGGGTTTTAGGTAACAGAGCACTGTAAGGCACAGGGGGTACTGATTTGCATCGCTCACCATAGGTTTGTCAACCTATGGTGGGCTTGAATCATCAAAATTATTGCGTTTAAGAAAATCCTCCCAACAGTCCCGGTGTAACCCCAACTTACAAACAATAAGCATTTTAAGTAACCCGAAATGAAATAGACTGTTATCGGCCTGGTTCCATTTGTACCTTTTAGACATTTTAAACATACTCCTATGAAAGTAGTAAGGCATATTAAGCTCATAGCCCATGAAAACCATCAGTAGCTGAAGGTGGTACAAGAAAACGAAAACATACCTGCCCTCGCAGGTGACGAACTACTTGGTTACCATGAGCAAGTCGTGCTAGCGTTGCTTAAGCATATTTGTGGGCAAACCCTTGTCACAAGAACTCACCCTTCGTGACTGGAAGAGTAATGTCCATGGGACATCTTCCACTTTGCAATTTTTTGACCATCTCTGTTCGACAGCAGGCAGACCGGTAGCTAAACTGAGAAATTGCTCATCAATTTCTAACTGCACATCCCCAACCTTGGCTCGACAACCATCAAAGGTTAATGCAAATAGCCGAGCCACGCTAGGGTTATATCCATCAAACTTTCGTATGAACGAGAGCCATCCGAACTCCTCCAGGTCGCTGTAAGCACCATCGAACATCAATAATGCCTGGATACCATTAGGTTCAGCCCTTACGACCGGATCCATGGTGCGGGTGCATGGTAGGGTTTGGATTGAACACAACAATACACAGGGACAAAAATTGTTATGGCTAACAGCTGCAAGCGCTCAAAGGGGAATGAATTAATGTATGCGTGCGAAGGTGGTGGGATTATCACCGCCATGTAGCATATTAATGGCACAGTACAGTGCTGTTCAATCACTCATCATATCATTTAAACCATACTAATCGGCCAACCCGAAATATCGAGCGATGGATAATCATATCAACGTACCATTAATCAATGTAAAACCAAAACCATATATCAATGCGCCATAGTATAATTCAAAGCAAAGTAAAATCCAAATGTTTCATCAATGCGCCATGTGTATAATCAAATATATCCATTCAATATGAAATCAAACCCATATGTGACCCATGCACTTTTTGCATAATCAAAGTTTATAAACATTGCAACAAGAGATTTCATGAAATCGATAAGTCAAGAGCTTATAGTAATAAAGATCATACCATATAAAAACCTTTAATTCACCATGACCCCTATATAATCAAGTATAATTCATCAATCAACATGCTCAATGCCTTATTAATAAAATAAAAATCAAGTTGCGCAATCAGAGTGATAATAGGCAAATGGACATAATTCGAAAAATAAACCAAAGGTAAGTACCAATCAGAATATCAATGAGCAGATCATGACAGTCCAAACAACGATGGGGGAGTTTTCACGCTTTCAGTCATGAAAAGAATAAATCGAAACCAATTGCAAATGTCGCATGAAATAAAAATGTCTTCTGTTTGCAAAATGCGAGAAAAATTTGAAGTTCAAGAGACATAGGTGTAGGCAGCTTTGAGGGCAATTGATAGAATTGAATTGGCTGCCAACAGGGCCCACATAAATTTTGGTGTTTCACCTCCTAGGGTTAGGTTTTTTGGATGTCTATGGTTTTGGAATTCACTAGTAATATCAAAAATTCCTCTCGGGCCTCATTTTAATCATTCATCTCAGACGAATGCATGAAACAACCACATCTCTTCTTAGAGATAACTGCCACCATTTGAGCAAGTGTTTTAGTTCTGCAGTTTTACAGTTTCAACGTATTTCATTTATTCAATAGAAGATATTGTTTAATGGATACCTATGTTGTTCTTCATATCTCTATGTTTATTATATTCAGTCTATTAATCAGTTTGTTTCGCTCCTAAATACGGATCAAAGAAGTAATCAGAAAACCATAGACACCCAAAAATCTAACCCTAGGAGCTGAAGCGCTAAAAGTCATGTGGGCCCCGATGGGGTAAGTTGGTACATCAACTTCCCGGGGTTGTAACTTTTTCATACGATCTCCATTTGAGGTGCACGATAGCCTGTTGGAAATTTCTATCCGAGGAATACACATTTTTATTCACACTCTTACTACGTCTTTAGTGTGATTGTGACGAGCCCAAAAAATTATGTTTAGGGCCTCAAAACGACCCATAAAGTTTAGGACCCAAAAAGCTAGAAACAAACTGCCAAGATGAAAACTGTATGTGAGCTAGTTGGAAGAGGTGGGTGGTCATGAATATCCACCTAGATCAATCCTCCCCCATTAGGAAGCAAGGGTATCCATTGTGTTGATTTCCCCCATTAGATGAGGAAATTTTTGTTGAATTTGACCCCAAGTGAGCCACTTGCCTTGGTGCAGGAGATGCCTCGCTTTGACAACACAATAAAGCTGAAGCTTCTGTTGGTGAGTATCCTTGACTTGTGTTTCCATGATATGATCAGTGGATGCATTTTCCATGCAGTCAGGGTTGAGATATGCCAGTGTCAATTTTTATGCTATCTCTAAGGTGTCCAATAATGGTGGAAAGTATGGCCGAAGGAGGTTCGCATTAAATATTGGGTGCATGCTAAGGAAGGGGGGAATGTTGAGCTCAAAAGCATTGTCATCCACAACCTTGGTGATGGTGTAAGTTTCATATCAGAGTATATGGAGCTTTCGATGGGGTCCTGTAAGGTGTTCTTTCTGCAGATGCAACCAAACTTTATCTCCCACTTAAAACTTGTGTGGCACCTAGTGTTGATCATGGCACTGCTTGTACTTGGCATTGGAATTCTGAAAAATATCCTGAACCTGTTGGCGGATGTGATGGATTCGTTCAATGAATCAGGTGGCTTTGTTGGCTTCAGTTTGAGCGTGGGATGATTATTCCTGTGTGGCCGCAAGGGGTAGTGTTGTTGATGTTTGGACAACATCGGAAAGACATTCTCCTAGATTAATAATTAACAATATAATTATTGATTATTAAATAACATATATAATAAGTAATAATAATAATAAATAGTTACTTATTATCCAAGGGACATATCCTTTCATGGATGGTCACCATATGTTATCTATATATGGAACACTCATTATTGCAATAACATATCTATCATATATCATCTCATATAGAAATTCAACATGGTACTAGAGCGAGATTGGGCTTGGTTCCCTCATGGGAGGGCCCAATGAGATACAAAGCTATGAGAGTAGGAGAATACATTATTTGTTATTTGTGGGAGCTAGACGAGGGAGACTGATTCGTACTCCACAATGTCCTTCCTAATTTGTACACTCTATGGTTGTCAAAGCTGTCAAGTTTTGTGACACATATATTATTTGTTATTTGTGGGAGCTAGATGAGGGAGACTGATTCGTACTCCACAATGTCATTCCTAATTTGTACACTCTATGGTTGTCAAATCTGTCAAGTTTTGTGACACATTATTTGATTTCTCGCAATGACCAGAGATATTTTTGGGTTATATCAGGTGCAACAGTATCTACAGTTATGGGTTTAGTTGGTCGAAGGGTTGAATATTCTCGTAATCGAATTCCATTGTCATTTATATGTATGATAAAGTTAATTCATGCATGGGATACGGTGATTGCGGAGAAGGCACCCGCAAGATATGTGTATGCGACAATGATGTATATGGGAACCCCAATAGATTACGAGTTTTACATTGTAGTGTGTGTAATGCTTCGGTCCCTCTGTAGGCTTAGTGTGGATGAAAACCTTGTTGTCATTGCATCCAGAGACATTCCATCTTCATGGATGAAAAAACTACATGGGGACAGATCCAAGGTAGTCACAGTGGATAACATGGAGAATCCATACAAATACCAACCCAATTTCGATAAGTGCTTTGCTCTCACACTCAAAAAACTATACAATTTGTTGGACAAACCCATGCTCCATCCAACAACAAATGGAACCAATTAGAATGGGTTTTTTCGGCTTCCATTGGGATACCAAATGGACACATCCTATTACTATTTGAAGTTGAGATGGAACGTACCATGTGGACCCAACAACGTTATCACATTCTTAGGGGCTTCGTGGGTTAAACCTTGGTACTGGTGGTCAAGACCTATATTGTCATTGGGCATCCTTGGCACAGGAAACATTTAGATACAATAGGATATGACGAATAAATACCAATTTTCATGATGGAGGTAATTATATACCTGGTAATTATGATCATGATCAAAGTTAGGGAACTTAGTGTCAACGTAAAAAAAAAAGATCTATTTTTACAGAGGCCTTGAGAGGAAGTACTGGAGGCATCCTATGGTTGTGAAAGCACTGGTAACATCATACTTGCAGGGAGGTTATCTGGTTCCTTGTCTTTTGATACCCAAAACTATACATCCATTATTGGGATGGGGCCTTTATCTGTTGAGCTCATTCTCTCTGGTGTACAATACCATTAAAGCATATCCAATTCCAGTTTTAGTAGCGTTAACATTGTGGATGTGCATATGCGGTACTCTTGTAGTGATGGAAAATCATTATTATCCTAACGGGGTAATTAGAGCGTTAGTAGTGACTACCTATGTGGTTGTGGGAGCCCCATTAGCATGGATATGCATTATCAGAGTGGTGAGGTATCTGGATTATTCCATTGACCGAGATTCCCAATCACTACTCCAAGGTTATGCTTTTGTTGTGGTCTGCAACACCGAATGGAACGAGTCTCAAATTCAATGGGTATGTGTAATGGATGGACATTGAGTGGATGCATTAGCTCAACACCAACAAGTTACAGTGACAAGTTTCTCTTTTTATCCTACATAATAAATTTTGCAGATTTTTGGCATTAGCCCTATAGATATACATTCTTGCTTGAGTTGTGTAAGTAGTGAATTGACCTTCTCAAGCATGCAAGGTTGTTCTGCAATGATCATAGAATCCATTTGAGTTCATGGTCAAAAGAGACATAGGATCAGAAGAATGAATATAATATCTGCCCATGTTATAGTTTATAGGTTACAACACATCTAATTGCAATCGATTTGAACAAGGTAAAGAGGGTTCTCACAGAATGAGGGCACGTCAATGTGTCCTAGAGATGTTTAAGGCAACATCATGAGACATTCTCCCCAGAGGGTCCTATGTGGACTAGTAGGGGGGGAATTTGGACTTCATATTGACGTGCCTCAGACGGTCATATGAAGGAACCAAGACATTGGTTTCACAAGGAAACCTCGATATGTCTTGTGAGACATTGGTTCCATGAGGGAACCTTGATATGTCTTGTGAGACATTGGTTCCATGAGGGAACCTCAATATGTCTTAGAAATTAGTTCCATGAGGGAACCTCAATATGTCTTAGACATGTGTTCCATGAGGGAACCACGGGATGTGTAGTATAGACACAATTCATGAGTGAATCCCAAGGTTGGACACTTCAAGATATTTAGGTGTCCAGTATACATTCATGTACACAAGGAGAAAAGGACCAAGCTAAACCCGTAAGAAAGAAAGGGTACATTTGTGGGGTACAATGAGTCTTCGAAGGCATACCGGATCTACAACCCTGGTCAGAGACATATTGAGGTGAGAAAAGATGTTACCTTCGAGGAGGAGGTAGCCTTCAGGAGATCTAGAGGATCTCAGATGGAGATTCATAGTGAGAGACATGAAGAGATGGTGCCTTCTCTCCCTCACCCTCCAGTAGTTTAGAGGGATACAATTGAGCCTATTGATCCAATTGATCTCGTTGATCCTATAGCTCCAGTTGATGTTCCCAGAGATATTGCAGTAGGTCAGAAGAGACCTACATGAGCTCGTCAGACTCTGCAGGAGGTAGACAGACATGCAACTCCTCATGGTACCTTTCGAGAGAGAAAGAGACCTCATGGATATTTGTTCTATGCCACAAATATGAGCCACATCATTGATTCTAAGCCTTCCTATTATGAGGAAACATCTAGTCAACCAGTATGGAGAGATTCCATGATGGAGGAGTATCTATCCATCATGAAGAACGATGTGTGGGATATTGTTCTGAGACCTGAGGGGAAGTATGTAGTGACTTTCAAGTGGATCTATAAGATCAAACACACAACTGACAGGAGCATTGAGAAGCACAAAGAGAGACTTGTTGCTAGAGGATTCTCTCAGGTGGAGAGAATAGATTACGAGGAGACATTTTCTCATGTTTCTTGATACACTTCTATCTAGACGATTATTTCCCTTGCAATATCCATGGGTTGGAGAATACATCATATGGATGTGAAGACAACCTTTCTTAATGGATATATTGAGGAAGAAGTATACATCAATAAGCCAAATGGTTTTGTGATACATGAGAAGGAGTCTCATGTGTGCAGGTTGAAGAAGGCCATGTATGGACTCAAGCAGGCACCTCGAGCTTGGTATGGGAGGGTTAATGTACACTTGATGAGTTTGGGCTTCAATAAAAGTGTTGTTGATCCCAACCTATACTAAAAGACTGTTAATGGTGATTCTGTGATTTTGGTCCTCTACATTGATGATTTATTCCTCACCGGTACCGAGATCATTATTATTGAATGCAAGTATGCATTGGCCTCTGAGTTTGAGATGAAGGACCTTGGTATGATGCCCTACTTCGTGGGACTAGAGGTGTGGCTGAGAACTGATAAGATCTTCTTGAGTAAGGGGAAGTACACAGTTGAGATATTGAATAAGTTTGGGATGTTGAATTGTAATCCCATGACTACACCAATGGTGACGAATCTGAAGAAACTAAGTGTGTCTTCTTTTGATTCCGACGATATTGATCTAACCTTGTACATATAGTTGATTGGATCATTGATGTATCTGGTTAAAACCAAACAAGATATTTTCTATGCTGTGAGTTCACTTAGCCATTTTATGAGTCAACCGAGACAAACACACTGGATTGTTGTGAAGCATGTGTTGAGATACCCGCGAGGCAAAAAATTGGAGGTAGTCTGAGATATACTTCTAGTATTGACATGAGATTGTAGGGATATATTGACTTTGATTGGGAAAGGAGAACAATGGATAGGAAGAGAACCTCCAATTGTTTCTTCACTTTGGGATATTACATGGTTTCTTGGTGTAGCAGGAGACAAACTTCTGTGGATTTGAGCATCGTAGAAGTAGAGTACATTGCATTGAGTGTGGCAGTCCACAAAGCAGTGTGGCTTCATAAACTCCTTGTAAATTTATTTGGACATGTGATGGATTCCACCGTTATTCATTGTGATAACCAAATTTGTGTGAAGCTCTCATAGAATCCAGTGTTTCATGAAAAATCGAAACACATTGAGACCAAGTACCATTACATACGAGACATGGTGCAGAGGAAGGCTGTATTGGTGTAGTACCTTCCTACATATGAGTAGGTTGTTGATGTTCTTACCAAACCCTTTACCAAGAAAAAGGTCAAGTACTTCCATGATAAACTTGGCATGGAAAATAATGCCTCCCTTGCTGAGAGGGAGTGTTGATGTTTCCAGCTTCCTGAGACATTCTCCAGATTTTACTCCTATGTGACTAAGTTGAGTTGATCTGTGAGGAAACTTATCTAAGAGGGATAAGTGGGTTTGGGCTTATAGCCCAATGCCCCTTTTGGAGAGCACATGAGGACACATCCTTTGTAGAGAGAACATGAGGAAACGTCAAGGGAGTTGACCTTGATGTCACACACTATGGGGAGTTGAACCTAGTGTTTCTATAGGGAGTAGCCTCTAAAAGTCCATATGGGAGTGCCATGTGTGACATACATTCTCCAAATCATACTCCTATGTGACTGAGTTGAGTTGATCTGTTAAGACACTTATCTGAGAGGGATAAGTGGGTTTGGGCTTATAGCCCAATGTCCCTTTTGGAGATCACATGAGGACACGTCAAGGGAGTTGACCTTGACATTACACACTATGGGGAGTTGACCCTAGTGTTTCTAGAGGGAGTAGCCTATAGAAGTCCACATGGGAGTGCCATGTGTGATAAACCTTTTTTTCTACAATGTCTCGAGTAAGCATCGGATAGACCTTCTCCTAGATTGGGCTGCAGACCAAGCGAGATAGGATGCATTTATCACAAAGGTGTACTTGTGGTAAATGGGCCCAGACGTAGTCCTTCCTTGATCATGGCAAGGAATAATATGGACTCAAGATGCTTGAGATGCTTTCCATGTGTCAGTTAGCATCAAGCTGACATTCGATCACATCGGCGTACCTATGGTGAATGACCATGGTGTGGTATTTTCCCTAGTCATGGTGATTTGACAAGGAATTATAAAGACTCAATATGCTAGATGCTATCACATGCGGACCCAGAATGAGCTTGATCTCAGAGAGAGCTAGTTGGCTTAGAAGGAGAGTCATAGGGGAGGTTTCCCCTCGATTCGAGTGGGAGAGATACATCTCCAAGGATTGATAGAAAAGTGTCATGAGTCTAGGGTGAAGTGTGTATACTTCAAAGACAAACTTGGCATGATGCAAAATGTCTCCCTCATTGAGAGGGAGTGTTGATGTTTTGACAACATCAGGAAGACATTATCCCAAATTAATAATTAATAATATAATTATTGATTATTAAATAATACATGTAATAAGTAATAATAATAATAAATAGTTACTTATTATCCAAGGGATGCATCCTTTCATGGATGGTCACCATATGTTCACAATATATGGTTTTATTCCTTAATTTTGCTAATGACTATTGAACTATTCTTTTCCCTTGCCCTACCCTTTCCTAGCATTATTTTAGACTCTGTTTTCTTCTTCTACATCTTTAAAGTGTGCTTGAATTATCCTTTTTGAATGTTTTATGAAATTCATTAATGTGATTAAGGTTATAATTAGACATTTAGGATATTTCCATCAAATTACAAGTCCTATTTTCCATTTCAAATTTGAAATTTTACAAAGGGAAAAGTCGCTACAAGAATAACGTTATTCTTGTAGCGCCAGGAGTAATCATTGTTTCATATGTGCCAACTTCGCAAGATCATGTCAGAGAATGTTTGAGATCATTTCCTAAAATCCAACATCATTTATGATTAAGATTAGGTCACATGTTCAATTTTGATACTTATTCAAAGGGATTGGGTTGTACTCATTAAATCTTATATCAAATCGCAAGTTCACAGGTTTCATGTTATGATTCCTAACATGTGATACCTGAGTCCTTCATTGTATCCATGTATTATTTTATACATGTGTTGCAAACAATAGAACTCTTCTGCAACCTTCATATTTTCATTAGTTCCAAAATTGTCCCTGATAGAAACCTTAAGCACCCTCATGATCCGAATTATTTTCGGCACAAAATGAGAGCGGAGATATAATAAGGAAATGCACAGAGATATCACGGATATTTAATAATATAACATAAATGTATCAGAGATGCAACCATAACACAGATATACAGTAATACACGATTTCTATTAATGAAATAAATGTACAGAGACTGTAAAAATACAGAGTGAAAGACTCGCTAGAATGGTGGCAGCTTATCTTTGAGAAGAGATGTGACGGCTACTCGCATTTGCAAGAAGATGGTTACAATGAGGCTCTGGAGGCCTTTTTACAATAATCGGGAATTCCAAAAGTCCTAGACATCCAAAAACCTAACCCTAGGAGATGAAGCGCCAAAAGTCATGTGGGCCCTGTTTGGGTATGTTGGTGCATCAACTTCCCGAGGTCGTAACTTTTGCATATGATCTCCGTTTTAGGCGTGTGATAGCTCGTTGGAAAGGTATCGTCGAGGAGATTCATTTTGGGGGCTCAATTATTCCTTCATCTATCATTGAGAACCTCGATCTCGAAAAAACTTCATTTAGGCCCTCAAAATGGCCCCGGAAGTAAAAACCTGCTAAAAATAGTAAATTGCCAAAATGGCCAGAAAACTGTTTTGAGCCATTTGGAAAAGGTGGGTGGCCCCCG
>ML782680.1:94093-113017 GCA_009831015.1 Picea engelmannii | reverse complement strand
AAAGTAAATGGAGAACTTTCTAATTATGGAAAGTGGTTATAAGAAGGTTAACCCTAAAATGAGGAAAATGGGTTAAGTGGTCAAGTGGCTATTAGATACATGGACAAGTGGAAAATTGGGCAAAGTTGGACATAGGTGACTATTTGGACAAAGTGGCCTAGAAGATGCTTCTAAGGAAGCTACTTGGAGAGTATAAATAAGAGGCAAGGATATATAATTTTAATCACACTTGAGAATATTGAATATCTACAGGTGACTGAGGTAACCAAATGATATCTAAGATGAATTTCAGAGGGAATGTGAAGTAAAGAAGGCCAAAATTCAAAGGAGGATAAATTCTTTTGATGATGCTTTCTAAGGTATGTTATTTACAGGTCATCTCACCATTTTTGCAATAATTTTTTTTCTCGAATGATTCAGACTGTGAAATTGTGATGCCATTGAGGAAACATATCCAAGTAGTTTTGGTATGAATTTAATCTTGTGGTTCATTGTATTTTTGGAGTTACACTCCATGGAAAATAGGGTTTGTGGCTAGTCCTGAAACTAGTCTAAAAAAGGTGTTTCGGGTAAAAAAGTCATAACTTATTCATATCAGATCCAAATTCAGTAAGACCAAATGTGTTGGTTAGAGTATAGTCTGTAGTATTATGTGTACATTTTTCAGATCTATAAAACAAAAATTCTGTGCGGGGCACGCTCTACAAGTTTTCTCTCTAGAATAAGCCAAAATTCAACAAGGTATGCCATTTTTGCTATAACTCCTTTTCTGAGAGGTTCCAAGTAGTGACACCTGGAGGAATTGCATAAAACACACTAAAGAACATTGTGTACTATTTTCATATCTTTATTCATTACAAGTACATAGTTATGATTATTTCAAGTTATGGTTGTTGACTAATCCAAAACTAGTCATGTGAGACTAAAGTAAAGTTTGATGAAAATGCTAGTCTCTCGTTGTTAACATTAAGGAAGGTCTGCAGGTATGTGATTATATACACCAGGTCTATTACAGAGTTACAAATCAGATTTGGATGATGAAATTGATGAAGGATTTTGGTTGAGGTTGAGGTATAGGTTGGTGCATGGTTGATGTACTTGTTTATGGTACAGGTTGATTACAGGTTGAGGTACAAGTTGATGCATGGTTCAGGTTATTGGTATAGGTTGTTTGGTGCAGGTTGATTGGTACATGCTTACAACAATATATCTTGATAGTGTGACAATGGTTCCATCGTTCTACTTATACATCAGGGCGGTTGGACGGGGCAAGGATAGGTGGTTGTAGCCACCTTTCGATTGTAGCCGGAGAACATAGGGGGTTGTAGCCTCCTTTTGGTTGTAGCCAGAGAATTGGGAAGTTGGAGCTTCCCTCAGGTTGTAGCATGAGAAACTAGGGGGTTGGAGCCCCCTTTCATTTGCAACTGGAAAACAAAGGAAGTTGGTGCTTCCAATGAATGTAATTCTTCAAGACATATAAGAAAAAGAATTCCGTGGTTTTCTCCCTCTTTGGGTTTCCACATAAAAACATTGGTGTAATGTGTATGTGTATGATTGTTCATTTTTTATTTACTCTACAAATATTGGATGATAATGCTACATTGATATAACACTTTCACTATATGGTTAAAAAGGATTAGATTGCTCTATTACTAATTCACCTCCTTCTCAGTAATCCAACATTTTTTCCAAGGGAAAGAAGAAATCAAGAGGATCAGAGGGTTTTGCCTCCTTTTGAAAACAATGCAGTGGAAGAGGTTGAAGAAATTGATGATACCGAGGAGGATTCCACAGTTCATTTACATGATACAAAATTACGTCCCACTCATGTGACACAACAAGAATATGAGGATGCCCTTATATTTAATTAGTTTGAGGAAGAAGATGCTGGAAAAATTTCTCAGAAGGAACCCAAAAGGAAAAAGTATGATCTTAGATCCATAGAAAGTGGATCAAAGGTAGACACATCTATTCAAGAAAAAAATACAAATTCTCTAGCAAAGTCAAGATCCAGTAAAGAAGCATGGGCTAAAATTGATCAACAACAAAAACAACCTATCAAGGTTAGTACTACAAAGGTAAAGGAATATGAGAAGCATGTTCATTCTTTTAGTCTGGAAAATGAAATCAATAAGATCAAATTCCCTATACCTCTGGTAGAATTTATGAAAACCGATCCTTTTAGAAAATATTTTCTGAAAGCCTTACAATCCCCTGCTCATGTTGCGTTTTCTGATACCATAAATATTGAAGATGAAAATCCTGCCATAACCATTGGACCACATATTGAGGATAGATCTGATTCCTCTCCTCCTTTTGACATATCCTTGAATATTCATGAAAAACTATTACACAATTTTCTAATGGATTCAAGATCATCGCACAATGTTATACCAAAGGTAGTAATGGATGAGCTAGGGTTGGATATCACTAAGCCTTATCTAGACCTGTATTATTTTGACTCCATAAAGGTTAAATGTTTAGTAGTCATTAAAGATATGGTTGTCACTTTATCTTAGTTACTTATGAAAAGCGTGGTTTTGGATGTGATTGTGGTTGATATACCTCCTAAGTTTGGGATGCTATTATCAACGTCATGTTGGCCCTTGACCAAGTTTTGAAGAATACTTGGTCATATTTGACCATTTTTGGGACTGCGACATCTTGCCAAAGATGGAGCACAACTCGAAGTGGAAATTAGGGAAACTAGACCTATTTTTGGGTCCCTTTAGGGTTTTGGGTTGATGTAACAGGAAAGGGATGTCGGCCCGTGGGTTTACCCACGCTTAGGCCTATTTTTTAATCTATAAATAGATACTCAGGCAATGTAAGAAAGAGAGAGTAGTCAATCTATGTGATGTATATATAAAGGCTTAGTGCCAAGAATGGATCTGTGTGATCGGATGTATCTTGTAAATGCTCTGTGAATGATTGTGAAAAGCTCAGTGCAAGTTGTTGTAGTTTTGTGTTGAAGTGCAAGGAAGAAGGATCTAGCGAGCTGCGCAGATCTTCTGTCCTGTGTGAAGTAAGGGTCATTGAAGCTCTGTGCTATAACCTCTTGACCGAGATAATATAAAGAAGAAGACTTTATGGACGTAGCCCTAGGGTGGGGGTGAACCACGATAACTGTGTGTATTGTGCTATGTGCTTTGACCTAATGTGTTTATCTCCTTCTTGGCTAAGTGCTTGATGTGATTAAGTAGATTTAGTTATGCTTTGTGCTTCTGAGATAGGAATGAATGTTAGATCTGATATATAATATGCTTGGTGTCTAATCTAGTGAATCCAATCTATCTTGCTGTATCTAAGTGCTAAGTCTTCTTGAATCTAAGTATATACTGTGATGCTTTGTGCTATCTGCGAAGTGCTGTAAGGGTTGAATATTGATAGATAAACCTTGCTAGATAATTGTTAAGTTCTATGATCACAGATCTGTGTCCCAACTAAGGTTGCAGACATCTGAGTCCTGCAACCACCCCTGCCTCTACCTCGGGTGAGACTTAATCTGCTTCACAGGTGTTGTTTAAAGGGCCGATAGTTAGGGTTTTGTTGGTGCGCTCTTGAGCATTGAACCCTGGGTCTAACCCTCTCCCAACAAATGGGTCCATTGCCGGGACATGAAAATGTGATTGCTAGGAACTAAAGAAGAAAAATCTTTGTGTGAAATAAGCTCTATGCGTAGATTTGTTTCCCTAGTGCACAATATTCCACTTGACCTGCGAAGATTTGTGCCGAGAAAGAAAGGTCAAATTTGAAGGAAAGAGGTCAAATCTGCAAGAAAAGAGGTTGATATTGAAGAAAAGAAGTGAGATCTGAACACTTTGTGCCCTAAGAAATAAATTTCTACAGAAAAGAGGTAATATATGTAAGCTTTAACCTCTAGTAAAGGTAAGAATAGTTCAAGTTTTATATCTAAAATATTTGTGCCCCATGGAAGCAAATAAGTGAATTTTTTTACTTCTAATGTATGGATTTATGTATGCTTGATTGTCTTAGCTTAAAAACTAGAGCATTGTTAGGTAAAAGAAAGATTGATATGAATAGAAATAGTGAAAGATATGTTATACCTATGCATAGAAAGAGTTTTTGGACTAACCAATGGATACAAGACCCTAGAAAGAAACTTTTGCAGGCTAGCCCTTATGATCCTAGCACGCAGTACACAAAGAGTTGGGGATCATTGAAGAGAAAGAGAGGATTAACTCTTTGCTACAATTGTAGAAGACCAAGAAATCTTGCTAAGGAATTCTCTAGGAGAAACCCTAGCTGCCTCTGTTGTAGAGCTATGGACCATGAAGTATTGGATTGCCCTAAAATGATTGCTAGACTTGAAAAGTTGAATATGGAACAAGCAAACTCTAAAGGAGATCAAGAGACTAAAATTATAGAAGAACCCTAGAAAGAATCAGAGATTGTGTTACTGAAAATAAAAGAAACCCTAGATGACCATAAGGATGACAGTTTGACAGATATCTTCAAAGAAAAGGAGAAAATCGAAGTAAGAATAGGAGACTTCGACATTGATTATGCTTTGGATGAGGGAACACTGATCAAAATTATGACGGAAAGCACTTGGGAAACCTTAGGAAGGCCTGCTCTGGTCCCTTCACTAGGAACCATCAGATTGTTTAAAGGAAAAATGGTAACCTTATGTGGCAGAATTACCCAGATAGCTATGAGTACCCATGGAACTTCGACAGAGGAAGAATTCAAAGTTATTAATCTTATTGAGGACAACGCCCCATTTCCAACTTTGTTAAGCATGATCTGGATTGAAAAAGACCATATTTGGAGAACAGAAGAAAAGGACGCTCTAGAACAGAAGAAGTAAGAACTCATGGAATTTATGTCTAGAAGGATCTCCTACTTGATGAAAGAACAAGAGGATAGACCTAAGCCATTGAACACTAGGGACTTGTGTATCGAATTTATAAGAGCATTAAAGGAACCACAGAAGACCGAAATACCTAATCCATATGATGAAGGAGTATTACCTTTGGATCTAAAGAAAGAACCTAAGCAACACGAAGTGACTATGTCAAGAGAAGATAAGAATCAGAATGGAAAAAGGATGACCGAGACGAATCTTACTGGGAAAAAGGCTAGGAAGCTAAGTAAGAAGAGGGCCAAAATTGGAAAGTTACAGAAGACTCCAAAGGAAACTTCGCAGAAGGAAAAATCACAGGAATTGAGCTTCGCTGGGATATCAAAACAACGACCTATGGAACTTCGCCATGGCACATAAATATAGTCGTTGGAATCCAATATAACAATTCGAATTCCACTCTGAATGGGTTGAAACGCCTTTATGGCTCACCACTATATCGTTAAACTGTGCCATATGGACAAAACATCAGTTAATGCAGCCTCTTATTCATTGTAGGCCGACCGTTGCTAAGTTTCCCTATTTAGTTTTTCACACCACGCATCGAAAATACTTTTGCTAAATGATAATTTGAGCCCAAAACTTGAGATTACTTCACCTTGAAATCATTGCCTTGTTCCCATACTATTCCTCGTAGTATTTGAATTCATTTTCTCACCTGAGCTAGTGGAACCAAGCTTGTATGTCGAACGAGCTCAACACTATTGAGAAAGTAGTTGAAGAATTTTTGATTGAATTAATGGATGAGAGAGTCATGTTAGAAAGAAGGATGTATGCAGGCATGCAAACATCATCAACATGAGGATTCCAAGATTCTCCCTCCATTTCTTATAGAGTAGGACCTTCCAGAACCACGACCGAGACAAGAACAAAGCACAACGACGATATTGCAAATGCCAAGATGATCCCACACATTCTGCTAGTTTACATACCACCTTTGAGTGGCAATATTAACTGCGACAGTGTACCCAAATACTTTGAGTACACCTTGATCACCACGTATCTTCCGAAAGGGGTGCGCGCAGTACATGTTGACCAGGATAAGCTTGCAACACTGAACTTTAATGATTTTAACCTTGGAGATTGCAAAACCTACAACATGTTAGCTCCACACAAGTACTTAACCAAGACTAAAGGAAGAAATCCTAAGATTGTCCCGCAGTACTAGACCCAGAACCTCACGCAGTCCACACTGCTCAATGTAATGAAGATCCCTCACTTTGGCAAACATTAGGAAGTCAACGCATGTGTCAAGTTGTTGCTATATTGCTACCACGACGGATACTTATGGTTGGACCGCCGCATCACTGTGGATCCAACTCTGATCAATTGGATCACAGGGCTTAGCATGCAAGGCCCTGAACCATAGGAATTTTACCCAAGAAAGACCTCAGACCGAGCACTAGCACAACGGATAAAATAAACTTATGGCGATGTAGAGAAGGGTACGCGAGGCTACAAGGTATCCTCTATCTAGAGTGGCACAATGCGCCTTGCCTGTCAGCTGATCACGAGCAAGTTAGTTCGTAAGAACATACCAACACAGGTGAGTGGCTTCGTAGTTGACCTCACAGGGAAGTGCGCCGACGGAATATAGATGAATTGGGCACAATATCTTGTAAACCAGTTAGAGATGGATTGCAGAGGAGTGCAAGACCAAGGGTATGAGTTCCACTTTAGTTGGTTGCTTATACTCATTGTTTTCATCGCTTGGGAACTACCAAAGGGAGACACTTTTCCAGAGATCGAACCTTTCAAACCACTATCCATGAATTTCTGTATGTTGTGGTACTCCAACAACATGAACAAGTAGTGGCAGTCCAATGTTGTCTTCCACACCCATTTCAACCAACAGAAGAATGCAATTCAGTCTACACCGCGAATCACCCCAAACGTACTTCATAGGTTTATACCTTTGATGAAATTCAGTGGATCACCACTTCACCTATATTACAGCGCGTGGTGATGAGCATAAACAACAACTCCAATCCTACTACAAGCTGACAAAAGATGACTTGGAGGAGATTACCAAGGAATGGTCGACGAAATTCCTTGTTGTAGCGGACCCCGCAAACATGTCCGACGAGGAAATCCTTGAAGCTATGCCGGATACACTTGGGCCAAGCAAGACTAAGAAGGATGACGAAGTTGAAGATATCCCTAGCACATCCACGAAGACTACTTTGATCTCACCTGCGCAGGGAGATGATGGTGATGAGCTAGGTGACACAAGAGTTGAGCAAAACAAAGGTGAGGTTACTCCACCTAGAGAGGAGAAGGATCCCTCCATGAAATGAAAGATTATGCCACCAAAACCTTCCTCTCGAAAGAAATCTAAGGTCACCTGGACCACGCTTAAAACTACCCTTACCTCAAATGACTTCGATTTCTTAATTGCTACACTGAATGATGTTTCACTAGAGCTCGTAGAAAATAAAGAAGCAAAGCAGGAGGAGATATTAAACTGAATCAAGGGAGAGCTCCAAGAAGTGAAGAAGGCACTCCAGTCTAGTCGAGTGGTTTCTACAGCACCCTTGATAAGCAGAACATCAGGAGCAGGCGATGATCCCACTCATCTACACTAGATCACTGATCAAGTCGAAGCTCTCTTTCGATGAGCTCAAGAAGACACCACACAAGCCACCTAGGCTTTGATGCAAGCACATAAATCACTTCTAGAACAACACAATGAGGCAGAACGGGAAAATCTTGCCCTGAAAGCGAAGTGGGACGAGGAAAAGGAACAGTTGCTAGCAGAGCAACTTGAAGTACAGGAAAGGGTTCACAGAGAACTTCACTCTGTGATGGTCATAGAAGTGAAGATGGAAGATCGTCTCCCACAATAGGTGACCCAACTGGAAGAAGTAATCCAACAACTCCAACAATGCATCATAGATATGGAGCTTTGCACCATGCCTGAGACCCCCCAAGAAATAAGATATCTAAGAGAGGCCACTGCTTGAAGCAGAGTTGGTCGATTAAAAACCTTTTCCCTGGAATGCAAGCAACTGAGCGCTAGAAACACCCAGACTTATGAAACCCTCTCAGAGAATCCAAAATTTCAGACATTAGAGGCACATCTCCAAGAAGAAAAGCAGCATGCAGACATGCTACAGGTGCATATAAATACTTTGACCCCATTCGAAAGAATGAAGAGGTTCGCAGAACAACGCACAACCCAACAATAGGTACATATGATGCAAAGTAAAGTGATGGAAGTTTCCCAACAAATTCAACCAATCCAAGAAAAGACATGCCAACTATTCCCTGAACTTGAAAGCCAGGGATCTGAAATTGAGCAGGTTGTCATCACTGCAGAACAATGCCTGGAAGGACCACTCAATGACACAGTGATCTAGGAATTCACCAAGAGATTATCGCACTGCAACAGGTTGAAGTAGCTCGAGGCATTCGAGGCAAAATTGATCAGACCAAATTGACTTGGGACGAATCACAGGTGAGTGTTGGGGGGCTGTTGGCCCTTGACCAAGTTTTGAAGAATACTTGGTCATATTTGACCATTTTTGGGACTATGACAGCTTGCCAAAGATGGAGCGCAACGCGAAGCGGAAATTAGGGAAACTAGACCTATTTTTGTGTCCCTTTAGGGTTTTGGGTTGATGTAACAGGAAAGGGATGTCGGCCCATGGGTTTACCCATGCTTAGGCCCATTTTGTAATCTATAAATAGATACTTAGGCAATGTAAGAAAGCGAGAGTAGTACATCTATGTGATGTATAGCTAAAGGCTTAGTGCCAGGACTGGATCTGTGTGATCAGATGTATCTTGTAAATGCTCTGTGCATGATTGTGAAAGGCTTAGTGCAAGTTGTTGTAGTTTTGTGCTGAAGTGGAAGGAAGAAGGATCTAGCGAGCTGCGCAGATCTTCTGTCTTATGCGAAGTAAGGGTTATTGAATCTCTGTGTTGTAACCGCTTGACTGAGATAATATAAAGAAGAAGACTTTGTGGATGTAGCCCGAGGGTGGGGGTGAACCACGGTAACTATGTGTATTGTGCTCTGTGCTTTGACCTAATGTGTTTATCTCCTTCTTGGCTAAGTGCTTGATGTGATTAAGTAGATTTAATTATGCTTTTTGCTTCTGAGATAGGAATGAATGTTAGATCTAATATATAAGATGCTTGGTGTCTGATCTGGTGAATCCAATCTATCTTGCTATATCTAAATGATAAGTCTCCTTGAATATAAGTATATACTATGATGCTCTGTGCTATCTGCGAAGTCTTGTAAGGGTTGAATATTGATAGATAAACCTTGCTAGATAATTGCTAAGTGCTATAATCACAGATTTGTGTCCCAGCTAAGGTTGTAGACATCTGAGTCCTGAAACCACCCTTGCCTCTACCTTGGGTGAGACTTCATTTTCTTTGCAGGTGTTGCCAAAAGGGACAGTAGTTAGGGTTTTTTTGGTGCGCTCTTGAGAATTGAACCCTTGGTTTGATCCTGTGCCAACAGGTCATGGGATAAAAAAGTAGGGGGCACACTACAAATGGATCTCAATTATGCCACCATACCTATATTTGGTGGAGAACATCGAAGACTATATAGGGAACTAAGGTTGGATTACTTGGTTAGTGATTATGAAAACCCCAATAATAATACCATATATGTAGTTGAAGATGAACTTGGTTCTTCCATTTTTCACATCAGTGATAAAACAACTGAAGCATCAGGGAGGAAAGTTACACCTGCAGAATAGAAAAATATAGAAAATTCATCATGGAAGATGTTCTTTGATGGTTCCTGTTCCAAAGAAGGTTCCGGGGATATAATTGTTTTCATCTCTCCTTCTAAAGAATTCATTGCTCTGTCATACAAGTTGGAATTTGACACAACAAACAACATTAGTGAATAAGAGGCTCTTTTGTTGGGATTGAAAGCTACTAAGAATACGAGCATTGATCAACTTTCAGTTTTTGGGGATTCAGAGTTAATCATTCATCAACTCAAGAATATCTACCAGGAGAAACAACAAAGGTTAAAGAAATACATAAATGAAGTGTGGGATTTTGTTGAGAATTTCTTCTTGGATTTCAATATCACTTTTATAAAGAGAAATTTGAATCAACATGAAGATTTCGTAGCTCTAGAAGCTATTAATTTCAAAACTCCAATAACTCCAAATTTAAGATTTGTAGTTGAGGTAAGACATGAACCTTCTATACCAAACAATATAAAAAATTGGCAGGTTTTTAAAGACGATCAAGAGATTAAAAGATTTTTGGAGACCATTGATGAATTTTTTTCCATTTTCATACATTACAAAAATGAAAATTATGATGTAGAAGTACATTCTGTTGATATTCTTCAAAACAACATTTTTGGCCATAAAATTATTGAGTTGAAAACCAATCATTTACCAAAGGGCCTAGTTCCCCTTGAAATAATATTTGATCATAATGATGTATCTAAAATCTATGTTATTCAAGAAGAAGAGGAAAAAGTGTTGGATTGTGATATCAACTCTGATTCAAATCCAAAGATGGTGAAGTTATCCAAGAAATTACCAGAAAAATAGAGGAACAGGTACGTAGGTTTGATGAAACAATTTGTTGATGTTTTTTCTTGGTCTTATGAAGACCTTAAGGTTTTTAATACAAATATTATGCAGCATAAGATTCCTTTGAAGCCTGGATCCAAGCCTTTTAAGTAGAAAACAAGACAATTCAATCCATTGTTGCTACCCATAATTGAAAAAGAGCTGAAAAGGTTGTTAAATGCCAAAATTATTGTGCCATTGAGATACTCAAAATGGGTAGAAAATTTAATACCTGTCAGGAAAAAGAATGGAGAGATAAAGACCTGTGTAGACTTTAGAAATCCGAACATGTTTTATTTGAAAGACAATTATCCATTACCTAAAATGGATCATATTTTACAAAGAGTGGTAGCAGCACAAAGGATCTCCATGCTTGATGGATATTCAGGTTATAATAAGATATCAGTGATGGAAGAAGATAAAAAGAAAACTTTTACTACTCAATGGGGCACCTTCATGTATGAAAAAATTCCTTTTGGACTCATGAATGCCGGAGCAACATTCCAGAGAGCTATAGACATCACATTCATCAATGAGAAAGAAAAATTTATGGTTATTTATCTTGATGAAATTATTGTGTTCTCAACATATGATGATCAACACTTGCAACATCTGAAGGAGACATTTGAAAAATGAAAAAGGTATGGCATATCATTAAACCCTAAAAAGTCTCATTTTTCCATGGAGGAAGGTAAACTCTTAGGACATATTGTTTCACCAGAAGGAATCAAGATAGATCCTGGAAGGGAAAAGGCCATTCAGAAGATAGACATTCCAAGGAATAAGAAGTCTATCCAATCCTTCATAGGTGAAATCAACTTTTTAAGAAGATTTATACCCAAATTTTCAGAAATCGTCAAGCTTATTAATGATATGTTAAAGGGAGATGTAGAAATCAAGTGGATACCTGAAGCAAAGGAATCATTTGAAAATATTAAGAAAGATTTAATTAAGGCTACTGTCCTCATCAATCCTAATTACTCTAAAGAGTTTCTAATTTTTTCATTTGCATCTGAGAATACCATTGTTGTTGTTCTCTTGCAAAGAAATGATGAAGGGTATGAACAACCTATCTCTTTCTTCAGTAAAACTTTAAGGTATTCAAAATTAATATATGATATCATGGAGAAACATGTTTATGCTCTGGTGAAAGCATTGAACTCTTTTAGAGTCTATGTCCTGCATTATGAGATTATTGCATAATATCCAAGTAGTGTTGTCAAGGAAATTTTGGTTCAACTAGATAATGAAGGAAAAAGGGGAAGATGGATAACCAAGATTATGGAATAGAACATGTTCATAAAGCCTATTAAATTGATAAAAGGACAAGGACTTGCTAAATTATTGACATAATCAAATTGTAAAGCAATTGGATTTCATTACATCTCCAACAAATCACTTAATTCAGTATTACATATTGAAGAAACTGATTTACAGGTAAGAAACAAATATATTTCTTCTCCATGGTACAAGGATATTGTTCATTTTATACAAAGTCTTCAATCTCCTACTGATTTAGATAAATCCAAGTTCATATCTCTTAAGCTTAAATCTGTGAACTATTGCATCATCAATCATTTTTTTTTTGGAGAGATCGTAATGGAATTATGTTGAGATGTGTTGATGAAGAGGAAACAAAACATGTTTTCAGTGATTTACGAAAAGGAGTTTGTGGGGGTCATAATCATTGGAACCATGTGTTTATACTATTCTCTAATGTGTTTTCTCAAGTCGGGGCATGTGAACCATGTCAATAGTTTGCAGGAAAACAAAAACTTATGTCTATGCCTCTGAAACCCATCATTGCCCATGGACCTTTTCAACAGTGGGGCCTAGATTTAATTGGAGACATTAATCCTCCATCTTCTGGACAACACAAATGGATAGTCACAACCACATATTTATTTACCAAATGGATTGAAGCAATCCCAACACGAAATGCAACAGATAAGGCAATCATGATTTTTCTTGAAGGAAATATTTTCTCTAGATTTGGGTGTCCTAGAAAGTTGATTACTGATAATGCCCAATCCTTCAAGTCTAATTCAATGGTTGAGTTTTGTAATAAGTACAACATCAAGTTGTTTCACTGCACTCCTTACTATCCTCAAGGAAATGTATTAGCATGATCCTCCAATAAGATCCTTATAAGGATCATTAAAAAATTTCTCACAGAGAACAAGAGATCATGGGATTCCAAATTGAAATTTTCCTTATGGGTTGATCAAATAAGTACTAAGAAATCCATTGAAAATTCACCTTTTCAAATGGTTTATGGAACAGAGGTTGTATTTCCAAATCAACTCAGTTTACCTGTTCTTAAATTTATGCAAGAAGAGTTAGAAGATCTCAATAATATTCAAAGAATAATTTTCCATATCGTAGAAGTTCAATAGAATAGAGAAAGTCTACATCAAGAAGCTGTCATTTATCAGAACAAGTTTAAGGAAACTTTTGATAAGAAGACTAAAAAGGATATTTTTCAAGAAGGAGATCTTGTGTTGAGGTGGGATGCTAGAAGAGAGGACAAGTCTAAACATGGTAAGTTTGAAAATTTATGGTATGGTCATTTCATAATAGCTAAGATCATGAATAATAATACTTTCCTCTTACAAAATTTGGATGATAGTGAAATCTTGGGAGACCCAGTGAATGGGCGGTTTTTAAAACACTACTTCTTTTAAAGAAACCAAGGGTTTTCAATTTGTGTAGTATGATTTTTTTTGTTTTGGTGTGATTAGTTGATTGATTTAAATAAGACTCCATAATCCCAATGGAAATACCACTCTGTAGTTTTGTGGTTTTCATTTTTGGATTAGAAATAAAGGGATGATCGAGCAGGGAAATAAATTATAGTGAATGTTTTATGATGATTAGGGAGATAAAGGAATTGGTCAATAGGTTCTTAAAGTTTCAACATGAAACATTATCCCCAGAAGGAGCCAGTGTTAGTCCTAAATTTTTCTAATGACTGTTGAACTATTCTTTTCCCCTATCCTACCCTTTCCTAGAATTATTTTACAATCTTTTTTCTTATTCTACAACTTTAAAGTGTGCTTGCATTATCCTTTTTGAATGTTTTATGACATGCATTAGTGTGATTAAGGTTATAATTGGACATTTAGGATCTTTCCATCAAATTACAAGTCCTATTTTCCATTTCAAATTTGAAATTTTACAAAGGGAAAAGGTGCTACAAGAATAACGTTATTCTTATAGCACCAGGAGTAATCATTGTTTCGTATGCGCCAACTTCCCAAGATCATGTCAGAGAATGCCCAAGATCATTTTCCTAAAAGCCAACATTATTTATGGCACCTAATAAAAGTGGGAGAATCACTCTATTAGAACCAAAGGGTGTAGAATTGCTTGAGGCTTCTCCTAAAATATCGCATAAGTTCAGAGATGCAGGCTAGTTTAACTTCCGTTTGACACTCCAGGGTTATCATGAACAAGTATCCATGATGTTTGTGCAACCATTCAATGGATTTGAGACAATGGTGTGTAAATTTATGATACATGTGATAGAACACTCGATCGAGATTGCATGCAGGTTATCAGTGTATGTAGAGAGATGGTGGAAGAAGGAGGTGTTGCCTATGGAAATTGTAGATCAATGTTTACTTCTAGAATGCCAAATACCTAACTGGAGTCAGAGTATCCCGTAGAGCTGGATGAAGAAAGAATGACAAAATTCTTTAATGGTTATTTGCAGGTACATTATATGTGAAGGTCGATTTTCCCTTGTCCATCTTTATCATATTAGGTTGTTGATGCTTTTGAATGGTGATAGTCCTCTGTGTTTGCCTTTCATTTTATTAAAGAGCTTGTCAAAGATGTCTAAAAGGATACAAACCCATCTTGAAACTTCTAGTAAAAGTATATTTCACCAAACATTGATCAAAATGCTGGTTATGTATGCTTTGGGAGAAGTCCAATGTTCTTGGGACTGGTTGATTGAATCACTCAAATTTGAAGAACAAGGGCCCAAGCATAAAACTTCTCTAGAGAAGAAATATAAAAGGTAAAAAAGGTTCCTAAAACTCCTGCTGTTATAGTGAAAGAAAATTCCCCTATGGCCATAATAAATCGATCCAACATGAGGAAATTGCAGTTACAACAGGAGACAAAGGATTTAAATGAAGTTTTCCCTGTAGCCAAGATGACTAGAACACAGAAAAAGAAACTAAAAACATAATTAGAATTGGATATTCAAACTCATGATGAGTTCCTTGTTCCAAAAGACAAGCCTAAATACTGTAAAGGAATCCATGTCATAGGATCAACAAAGCAGAATCTTAAATAGTCCATATAGAAAACAAGATGAACCTCTTGCAGATGGTAAAGGTAATAAGTTGAGCAAGATAGGAAAGAATAAACTAGTGGTGAATTATCCTAGCATATCTAAAACCATGGAAACAAATAAGATGATATTGAATTCAAAGGACCTATTCAATCCTTCTATTAAGAAAGAAAATGTGATTGTCATTGATGATGATATAGTGAAAATTATAGAGGAGGAAAAGGGGCAATCATTAGTAACTTCTTCACACAAGTTGAAAAAGGTTAAATTGGAGCATGTAGATGAATATTATAATGAACTTGTGGAGAAATAGAGGAAAGATGAGAAGCGTAAACAAATTTTGTAGCACCCAATGAGGCATGTAACCAAAGCAGCCAAAAAGCTAAGTCTAAACTCCAAAGCTTTACCCAAGTCCTCTCTGAAAAAGCGCCATTCGACAAATCTTGAAGAAAATCCAATAGATTCTGAGATCAAACAAAAATTTGATCATTTTCCAGAGACAGAGGAGCTGCAAGATTTTCAGGAGATGAAAATGTAAAAAAATGTTGAAGCAGAAGAGATTACTGGTGTTTCATCTTCAAAAGATCATAAGTATGAATTCAAAGTTAAAAAGCCCAGGTTTTCTATTGACCTAAATCGACTTGCTCTAGATGAGGACCATACTAAATTCAGAGTAGAAATGAGGGATGAAAAAGATAGGGTGAAAGAATTGAAAAACATGATCATGAAGTTGAAGCAATAAAAGTGGATGATAGAACAATGGAATTCCAAGTAGCAGGAGAAGTTGCAGAAACTTAAGAAGAAGAAGAATGATCAACAAGGGTTTCTCAAAGAGGTAAGAGATGAAAACATCAAATTGTATTGGCATAATGTGGTTTTGAAAAATAAGTTGAAAAAGAGAAAGAACAAAGGTTCTGCTACTATCATACAGTGAAGGTTTCAAAATCTGAGGCATCATACATTTTTTGAATTTTTGATGAATACAAAGATACCTAAGCTAAGATTTTGAAAAATGTTATTATAAACTACACAGTGATAGAGTATTTTTGAATATGTAAAGATTTTTCTCATCACAAGAAGAAGTATATATTCTTCATGCCATCTTGGAGGAGCAACTCAACATCAAAATCACTCCTTACTTTGTGAGATTTGATTACCTCATCATATCAGAAACTAGTCTATATTCAAGATTAATTATATGAAGACTAGGTTATAGAGATTCAAATTATCTAGATGAGAATATGTCTCCTAAGTTTTAGCTAGAAGACATGAGCTTATATAAACTGTATCTAGAAAGTAGGATCTTTGGAAACTGATTTCTGTGTATAAAAATGGATTTGATTGATAGAATTAAGGGTTGATTTGTTGGGAACCATTGGCCATTTTTGAGAAGACATTGTAAGACAAAGAACTATTTCATTTTGGTACTAAATGGAAAAGGATATCTGATGGTTAGTTTTCTATTCTTGTCTATATTTCTATATTTTTCTTACTTGAATGCATGTTAATATTTTGCTCAGAATACGATGTATCTTGTTTGTGAGTAAGCCAGTGCAGGATTCACTGTTTGCTTGTTCATAATTAGATTTATTTTCAAGTACTTTTCTCTTGCTTCTTGAATGATATTTGGGATCAAGAGTTTCAAATGTGAGTTGGAAAATTTAAATCTTACATTCTTCTTTATCTTTCATATTACTTTTTCCATCTGATTATTGGATTGAATACCATTTACTAATCCAATGGGATGTGAATTTTCTCTTTCCTATTTAAGTTTGATACTTTTACATTATCTTTGACCCAACCTTCAAACCATTTAAAAAACTCAATACAAATATGTGTCCATAAAACCATTGCAATAACTTGATGATTCCCTAGATTTCCCTCTCATAGTCAAGTGCAACTTTAGGGACTAACATATTTTGGCGTCGTTGCCGGGGACAGAGACACGAAGTATTTTCCCTGGGAGAATGATAAAGATCATATCTAAATCTTCATGGTGGACAAGAGTTTAGACATTTATGTGTGACTGTATATTATTCACTTGATGACTCCTCTATAGTAGTTCTGGCTCCTAAAAGAGAAGGAAAAGGACTAAACCTCCTCTAACCTTATCATCATTTACAAAGAAACAGGTGACCGAAAGAAACCTAGATCCTAAACATTTTCCAGCAATGTCTGATCCTGAAAATTTATTAAGAAAATCCAAAAGTACTCAAGGATGGTCTTCTAAACCTATTGATAAATATCCAACTGTAGAAGTTGTACCTGAAATTGAAACAAAACCTATTGTTCAACCTTCAACTGTATATTTTCCTTCAACTATTTATGAATTGTATTTAGAACAATGGAAATTATTTATTGAGCTTATTGAAGAAGAACAAACAAACACCTTATCTATAGCTGGAGATTTTAGGGATTTGACCAGAGATACTAAAAGTGAGCCTGATCAAATTTTATCTTCATCACCCCAGTCTAGTTCTTTTGAAGAAGCTAAACCACAATTTTGATCCTTTGAAAATCCTTTGTTTTTGGAACCTTCCTGCCATCTTAATTCAGAAAAGAAACCTCTCTTCTCATCAATTGAAGATCATAAACCTACATTATCTCAACCAAGTTCTTCGAACCAAGGGATTGTTTCCCTATCTACATCTCAAATGTATATTCCTGAAGTTCACACACTAGTTGTGACAAATATGGTTGTAAACAGGATGGATGCAATTGTTGTAGCAAGATATGCACCATTGATTTTACCACAAGTATTATATGCTTTCCCACCAAATGATTATATGAAGTATTTTCCAAGATTTAATGGAGAGGGAGAGGTCACTGTTGAAAAACACTCGAATTATTTCTACAGTTTTCCAGATAATTTTAATGGGGAGCATGCAGATGTTTGGGTGAGACTTTTTGTGCAGAGTTTAAATGGAGAATCAAGAAAATGGTTCAGAAGTGTCCCTCCTAATTCTATTGCTGATATTGTTGCATTAGATGATACCTTTTTGAGACATTAGAGAGATAAGAAAGATTACTTGTATTATATCAATGAATTTGGTGCTTTGAAAAGGAAACCAGGAAAATTTGTATCAGATTTTACCAAAATATTCAATAAAATGTATAGTAAGATTCCATATGAAATCAAACCCACATAAACATCTGCCAAAATTACTTTTTCCAATGCTTTTGATGATGAGTTTTCTCTTTTGTTGAGAGAAAGAAGGTCTTCCACTTTGATTTTAATGCAAGAAGAATCCATTGAAGTATAATACAATATAGTGGTAGCAGAGAGATTGAAATCAAAGAATGATAGAGACAAGAAAAAACAAAGAGAAGAACTTCCTTCTTCTTCTTATACAACATCTGATTCAAAGATTGATGAAATGGCCAAAATGCTGAAAACCTTAACATATGAAATGGCTAGGCTGAATATGTAAACAAAGCAACCTAGTAGACCTACACATGAAGGTGGATACATAAATTCCAATCAGTTCAAAAGGCCTAACAATGTTCCTCAAAATTTTCCAAGGGAAAGAAGAAATCAAGAGGATTAGAGGGTTTTGCCTCCTTTTCAAAACAATGTAGTGGAAGCATTTGAAGAAATTGATGATAATGAGGAGGATTCCACAATTCATTTACATGATACAGAATTACCTCCCACTCATGTGACACAAAAAGAATATGATGTTGGCAATATGGAAATATAGGTTGGAATTGATGGCATTGGCACTGATGTCAAATAGATGAGAGACATTGTTGTTCATTGGCATTGGAAAAATAATAATTTGCATTAAGGCATTGAAAATGTGCATGAAAGAAAACATACTAGACTTGTAAGTGTGAAGTACTATTTGCATAAGAAATTTGCAAAATAATAATGTGCATTAAGGCATTGACAATGTGCATGAAAGAAAATAGAGTAGCCTTGTTAAGAACCAAATATCAATATAACATAGAAAAACCTCAGAATAAGTACTCAACGCCTTGAAAAAGAGATAATTTCAGATAATAAGCCTCTTCGAGGGGGAAAAATCCTTTTATCCCATATAAATGTTCAAGTACAAGATGACTCCAAATGAAAATGTCTCCTTGGTATATATAGGAGACTAGGAGGTATAATTACAACTAATGGAATAAAGCCGACATAAATAAAATAACATTACTAATGTAATATGCCCCAATTA
>ML782680.1:28944-74528 GCA_009831015.1 Picea engelmannii | reverse complement strand
GGCACATGAAAGTCACGAATCAGAGTGACACGTGGCAGGATCTAACACGTGTCAAACCACGTGTGACGTCAGCAGAGGCATCGATGATCGGGACCGTTCATCTAAGGGACAGGTGTCGAAGATCAAGGCACCATCGACATATCTGACATCGGGAAATCGGAGTTCCTGAAGTTGAAGGAAACGAGAGATCGAAGGTCTCGAAATCCCGAAGGAATCGGGACCATCCATCTGAGGGACAGGTGTCGGCATATCGCCGATCAGGATATCGAAGATCCCGGGCACAAAGGTTTTGTGAATTTTGAAATCGCGATCCACGAAATCCCGATGAGTGGGGTACAACTGTCAGCACAACAACGAAGGAGGACAGAGGATTAGTGGATGCCAGCTGTCAGAGATAAGGATGCGGTTACAGGTAACGGTCACGTGAACCAGGGTCAGCCAGGGGGGGCTGAAACACATCGGGAAATCGGCGATCGAGAATCACCGGGTGAATGAATTGATGCATCACAAACCTCGTAGGGGGAGAAGCCAAAGCAGTAGTTTGGATGGCCACTGTGTGTTGTATGGATAACTGTTGCAACTGATTTGTTAATTTCTCAGCAGGCTTGGTTTGTGTTGAACCGGCAATACCATCGGTATGTGGTCCAAATCTCTATCTAGTTTTATCCAGTATTGAACGTGGCGCATCTGGAAAGATGTTGTATAATAAATCGGACTGAGAATAGATGAGCTCAAACTGTTGAGCCCTCATGATGGCGTCTTCTTTGGAGAAAACTCCTGACATCGCAACATCTTTGGATAACTGTGGGACCAAAGACTTAAGGAACCACTCAAGAAAGAATACTGGTGGGACTGGTACCTTGATTAGACTCTTCTGGCGTCTCCATTCTTGGATGTGATCAGAGATATGGTCCATTGTTGTTTGTTCGAAATTGGTGAGCAACCCTGTGCCAGAGTTGTATCTCACAGGTAACTGGAAATGGTTCAAAAAAGCCATCGCCAGTTCGCCAAAAGAAGAGTATCTTGAGCGATCGAGCTTAATGTACCATTTTGCGGCAATCCCAATAAGAGTACATTGAAACAATCGCAACTGTACAGAGTCATCTTTCAATGAGTTATATGAGCACCAAAGATGGAAGGTAGTCACATGATCTCCTGGATCTTCGTTAGGCTTGGATTCGAACTTTGGAATGTTCGAAGGAAACTTCGTCGACATAGGAGGCCAACGCAGATCGTGACAAATAGGGTCATTCAACAACTTTGTCAAATCTGGCAAATGTAACGTTGCCAAGAAAGGTAGTTTGGGTTGTTGCTGATAACCTGGGAAAAATAGACCTAGAGTTTGACTGGAACTAGGTTGCCAGGAAAATTTTGGCTGCTGGCCCAGATTTTGGTAGAAACCATGACCCTGGCTAGCATAAGGATTTTGCATATGTGGAGACATCATCGAATGATTTCCCAAATAGGACATAGATGGTTGGGCATGCATTATATTCGAAGGACTTTGGGAAGGATTACCCCATGCCCATCTCGTGGGGATAGGCATAATAGTTTGTCCAGAATTCCATTGATTATGGAAAGAATTACCCCAAAGCGGCATTCCGGAGGAGGGAACGGATTCCTACCCAGAATTCCATGGTCCTGCTAGGTTTTCCCCCTGTGCAGGAATAGTATCCTGCACAGGAGTAGATTGTCCAAAAATGGGGTTTCCCCCAGTTGGGAAAGCGACTGATGAGAAGGTGTTGTTACCAAACGTTATGTTCAAAGAAAACAGTGTCAAACCTACCGGCATACTATACGAAGGTGGTTCTTGACTCCTCACTCCAAATAAACTATTGTGTGTAGGTTTCCCGGTGGATTGTTGATGCGAGCCACTGAGTGAAGGGGACGAAGGTGGGATATGACCTCCTCCATAAGGAAAATCATTAAAGCGAGTAGGAGTGCCCCCCATGTGACCTTGTAAAGGAGCACTAGAGCTCCCTGCCCCCAGACCCAAAGTTTGTAAAGTGGAGTAGGAAATTACAGGACTTGTACCCGAACTAGGCATCCCGTATGAGAACGGAGGGCCTGTCGCACTAGGTGTGAAAGGGGTTGTGGCCACCACCAAAGACAGGTTTGGACCACTGTGCAAAGTAGTTGTGGTCGAGACCATGGTGGCTTGGACCGACGATGGTGGGTTAGGAGATGAAATCTCTCCTGTGGTGACAACCGTGGTGGGAATTGAAGAATTCCCAAAAGGAGTAACAACATTTGTTTCCATTGCTGTGTGCGACACTGTCTATCACTCATTAAATTGAATTGGTACAATGAAAGGTGCCAAGAAATCAGTGGTTGGGGTTTCAACCGGGCCAAGAGTGGTTGCTTCAAGGTCCGAAACGATCAAGTCCTCCGGGGGTTGTTCGGGCACAATGGATTGTAACCCGGTCGCTTCAAAAGACCCTTGTTGGTCTAGCTTTCACCTTAATGGTGGCGGGGGTGGCTCCAGTGTAACCGGCGGTAGGCCAAGAAGCCTTCATGACCGGCAGAGCTTGGGATCCTCCACTATGTGAAACGATATAGGACACTCTAAGGTATTCTAAATGCTCAAAAGTAACACACACTAAAAAAAAAAGTCCCTAGAAAATAAGACAAGCAACCACTAAATTAATTGGAAGAACAATTACAACAACCAACACTAGAGCAACTTACCGGTGCAAGTGCAACTCGAACAAGGAAGCACCCTTCGGGTATAATTTGCAAAGAATGGCCCGATGTCTATCCTAGGTACCATGGTATACCCCCGCAATCACCTGTGTATGTCCCTAACAAAGATTGGTAACTAGGTTGCCAGCACGTGAACAACCACCAGGCGGGTACAGTCGAAAGTCGGGTAGACCACAATGAGCAGGGTATCGAGCCCGAAACCTGTCAAGGGTATCGAGAGAAAATGGTTCGGAAGAAAATTGAGGACCTCGAATGGATTTGAGACCCACGAAGCCCCGTGGCAAATGCAAACGACAGAATCCCAAAACAAGCCCTCTATATGTGTTCTCCACTACGATTGGTCCAACTTTGGAGGGGTTATCTCCGCTACCTTTCTGCACACGACCTCATGTTTATCCCCTATGTTAGAGGGGGTTCCCGGATAACTTTCACGACACTGGACTTAGACACTCCCTATCTCAGACTCCAATGTTTGATTTAAAATGGCCTTGAAGAGTTTCCTCTACAACCTAATCCAAGGCCCTAGTCCTAAACTAGTTTGTGAACCCTACAAACATAAAAGTCTAGTAGATTTCAAATTTAGCATTATTTTTATGGTGTTGTCTTACGTCAAGGGGTATGAAGGTGAAACTAATGATGTGAAAAGGATGAAAGCAAAAAATGAATAAAAAAGCTGGAAACAAAACTTTTATTGAATGCAAAATTTCAACAACTTTTCAAAATAAATATTTTTAATTTTTTCTAAGATTTTGGACAACAAACTAAAAGGATTTTCACTCGACTATGAGCTACTTATGATCTAAGTGAACTGCAAAAACTTATGAAATAAAAGACTTCTCCCTGGCGAATAATGCAGAAACACACTTTTCAACCAACAAGAAAATGAAAAGAGATTTTATTATTTTTTTTAAATGCTAGTAAAGCAAGAAAGGAAAAATACCGACAAGCAAAAAACCAAGAAAAACAATTCTGGCCTAAATCGCGGATCACAGAGAATCAAGTCAAAAAATTACACACTAGTAATTTTAAAAACAATGACTCTCACACTTGTCTAAAAACTGTAGAAATTCTTTTATTTTTCTGACAACTTTTAAAATGAGAAAAAGGAAGCTAAGGGCAAGATTAATCCTAAGCTATTGACTTCTCAAACAGAGATTCAAACACTTGAGAGGAAAAATTCTTATCAAGGGAAAGGATGACTGCCTTACCCTCAACAAAAAGTATCCTGCACAAACACGCAACTGTTACTCAAACAGTACGCATGTGAACACGCGCTGGATAGAGATAGAGGGTATGTACACAGGGGTTGTCCTTGTACAGGCCACGTGTATACCTAAATTCTGAGAAAAAAAATGAAAACAGATAGACCAAACTAGGAAGAGACCATTGATATCGATGACCAGGATCCCTTGAAGGCTTGGACACTCTTTCTAATAGAAAAACAAATAATGTAAGGAAAAAATGATAAAGAAAAAACAATATGAGATGGGATTGCTAACAAACAAGACTCAGACAGAATTCCAGAAAACCCCCTGAGAATGTGTGATTCTGACAGGGAAGAGGATGATTGCCTCTGAGGTTCTCTAAACTCTACACGCTACTGCTACCTCTACAGCTAGCATTCACACGTGGGATGTAAGAGGATAGGGCGTGGGTACACGCGTATAGACCTTGTGCAGGCTGCGTGCACCTCTGTGGGTCCCAAAAATCACAGTCAAGAAAAAGACAAGGAAAGATGGTATGGAAAACCAGACTCCCTGCTAGCTCAGACCTTACAGAAATGAAAAGAAAAGACAGGCAAGAAAAACTAGTCTTTAAACTACCCAAACTAAATAAAATTCCAGGAACCCTAGAGAGTCTCCCCAATATGGTCGCCAATTCTGTTGTTGGGGAAAAACACCCTATGGACTAGAAAATAGAGTTCAGACTTTGCATGCAGATATGACCGAATAGAAATTACTTTCTACCTTCATCCCTAGATTTAAATCCCCTTTTCTTAGTAAATGCATGGAAAGATCAACCTACCTCGTTCTTGGCGTTTGATGTCGATCCTCCATTGTTCTCAATTACTTGTTTGCAATACTCCTTCCAAAGCTGACCTGCATCCAAGACAAGCAACAACTATGCATGCATACTACTTATATACTAACGTTTTAGAAATCCAAACATATACTGATCAAACTATAAACAATTCATGAATTGGGATGGGAAAAGCATTCTCTTTATTACTTAGAATGAGTCAACTTACAAAAGTTGAGACCGAACACCGCTCCTTGAACCTGATCCTGGGCTCCTCTTCTTCTGTCCTTCAACTTCTTTGCTTTGAATCTCCTTTGGCATAAGGAAAGGCTAAAGGGTTGTGACAATAGGAATACGTAAATGGGCAGAGTTTCTTTGCTATATTTTCCCTCCTACAAATGGGACCCCTACCCCTTCTTTTATAGGATAGAAGGAGCTAGGTATTTGGATGAACCCTCGCCCATGCATGGCCGAGAGTTTTAGTTAACTCACCCATAGATTTTTTTTCCGTCAACAACTTTCCTTTTTTTGTGATTCTGAAGGTCCACGTGGGCTATAGTGGGCTTGCTAGCATGGACACTGTAGATCCACACAGGCTGTAGTGGGCCTTCTAGCATGGACACTGTAGATCCACACGGCCTATAGTGGGCCTGCTAGCGTGGACTTTTAAAAATGGAGTTTTTAGAAGAGTTGCAAAGAAGGGATATGATATGGCATGATGCCAGGTAAGCATGTCTGGTGCAATTTAGGGTTATAACAGATGCCCTCTTAGTGATAAGGTATAATCCTTCAATTGGTATTAGAGACGGTCTCTTCACTAAAGGTTTAAATCACTTGAAGATAAATATACATCGGGATGGATTAACAGCTGGATATGTCATCAAAAGTCCCCCTATTTGATGGTGAAGAATACGTCTTCTAGAGTGTTAGAATGAAAAGCTATCTGGTGTCCATTGGACTGGAAGTATGGACATTAGTTGAAAAAGGATATGATGTTCCAAAAGTCACTGTCATAGAAGCAGAAGACAAGAAAAATTTTTGGGAACATGCAAAGGATTTAAACACACTACAAGATGGACTGAGTGAGCATATCCTTGCTAAATTACTAAACTGTAAAACTACAAAATAGCTCTGGGATAAATCAGAAACTATATATGCAGGAGATTCCAAGGTAAAGAGGGCCAAACTTCAGACTCTCAAAGTACAATATGAAGGTCTAAAAATGAAGGATGAATACAATATCTCAGAGTACCTCGAAAGAGTTGATAATATTGTTAATGCAATCAGAGGTTTGGGAGTAGAAGTGTCAGACAATGAGTTAGTTGAAAATATACTAAGAACACTTCCTATGCTATATAATCCTAAAGTATCCACTCTTGAAGATCGATAAAATCTAGATCAACTCACCATGGATGAACTGTATGGAATACTCACTGCCTATGAGTTAATATTAGGTCATGAGAGCCTCCCAAAAGGAGAGGCATCATTCAAGGTTCTCAAGAAAACAAAAAATCAGAATAAAAAAACTCAACCCGACCATCATGAAGAATATGATGTTGAAGAAGCTAATTTTATTAAAAAACTTTAGAAAGGATCAGGGAGGTACAAAGACAAGCTTCCTTTCAAATGTTTTAACTGTGGCAAGGTTGGACACTTTTCATCCAAGTGTCCCTATCCCAAGGAGGACCATGAAGATGAAAAAGACAAAAATAAACAATACAACAAGAAGGGAAAACCCAACTACAAGAAGAAATTTTACAAAGGGAAAAATAATTTTTACTCAAAAGAAGAAAACAATAGTTCATCAGAGTATAGTGATAGTGATGATGATGAAGTGTTTTTTCTAAGTATTGAAGAACCTAATGAGATAGAAGAAATTGAGCATGAAGAAGAGTCAGAAGATGAAGTAGAGGTTAATATGGAAAAAGAACTTCTCAGTGCCTTGGATGAATTAAGAAGATACACAAACATATACAAACATGTGAAAAGTTTTGTAGTGAACAAAAGGAAAAACATGAACAAAAATAAAAAGAGATGGAGAAACTCATGAGCAACCTGGAAAACCAAATCCTAGAAACAAGGAGGATGGAAGAAAGTCTTGAAAAGTCTCTTAAAGAGAAACAAATAACCTGTGAAATAATGGAGGTAGAATTAGTTCACCTAAGAAAAGAACTTGATGCAAAACTCATTTAAACAAGATATGAGAATAGCTCTAAAATATTAGATAAGATTATTACCACACAAAGGGATTCAAGTAACAAAAATGGAGTAGGTTATTCTCAAGAAGAAAACCAAGTTAACTCAAAATCTTATGCAGTTGCTCTCCTCAATACATTCAAGAACAAAGATGAAGAAAAGAAAAGTAATGATCAGAGCTCCAGAGGCCTACTTCCACCCATCAAGAAGGAATACAAGACAACACTAAAGAAGGCTTATCAAAACAAGTATCCTCATATTTTATTTGGTTATTGCTTTGCATGCTCTAATTTCGGACACAAAGCTATGAATTCTAGAGCATATGGAAGGAAGAACTTGAGGGTTAAGAACTATAACCTTAAAGATAACCAAACAATAAATCAAGTTAAAAGAATAAATTATAACTCCTTTGCAACTCTACAAGAAGCGAACCTAGAATGCTTCAGATGTCATAATTATGGACATAAATCAAGTAATTGCAGATTAATGGAAGTCTCAGAAAAACCAAAGTTCATTAGAGAGCAACAGAAGCTTTGGAAAGAAAAAACATCAAAAGTGGAATGTCTTATTGCCTTGAAAGCCCAAGATAAAGATGATCTCTGGTATGTTGACAGTGGGTGCTCAAAACATATGACAGGAAACAAGGACAAGTTTTTGAACTTAAATAAACAAAAGGGTAAGGTTACATTTGGTGACAATGCTTTAGCTAACATACTTGGGAAAGGCATTGTGAGTTTGGGAAAGGACAAAGCCAATGATGTGTTTCTTGTTGAAAAAATAAAACCTAGCCTATTAAGTGTCAGCCAAACTTGTGATCAGGGGCACATTTGCATCTTTGATTCCTAAAAATGTGAGATTAGGAGAGAGGACTCATGAAAATTGGTTGGTACTTCTCCTAGAACTCCCAAGAATGTATATATACTAAATACAAATTTGAATGAGGAGTGTCATATAAACTTAGTAGATGAATAGGAGTGTCCCGAGAATAAACTACATGTCAAGGTTAGTACTATAGAGGTAAAAGAATATGAGAAACATGTTCCTTCTTTTATTCTAGAAAATGAAATCAATAAGATAAAAATCCCTACACCTCTGGTAGATTTGATGAAAACCGATCCTTTTAGAAAATCTGTTTTGAAAGCCTTACAATCCCCTACTCATGTTAATTTTTTTGATACCATAAATCTTGAAGATGAAAATCCTTCCATAACCATTGGACCACATAGTGAGGATAGATATGATGCCTCTCCTCCTTTCTGCATATCCATGAATATTCATGAAAACATATTACACAATTATCTAATGGATTCAGGAGCATCGCACAATCTTATGCCAAAGGTAGTAATGGATGAGCTAGGGTTGGATCACTAAGACTTATCTAGACTTGTATTCTTTTGACTTCGGAAAGGTTAAATGTTTAGGAGTCATTAAAGACATGGTTGTCACTTCATCTCAGTGACCTATGAAAATTGTTGTTTTGGATGTGATTGTGGCTGATATACCTCCTAATTTTGGGATTCTATGATCCAGGTGGATATCTATGTCCACCCACCTCTTCCAACTGGCTCAAAACAATTTTCTGACAATTTTAGCAATTTACTATTTTTAGCAGTTTTAACTTTCGGGGCCATTTTGAGGGCCTAAATGAAGGTTTTTGGGGATAGATATTCTAAATTATATAAAAAGGCATGATTGATCCCCCAAAATTAATCTCCTCGACAATATCTTTTCAACGGGCTATCATACTCCTAAAACAGAGATCATATGCAAAAGTTACGACCCCGGGAAGTTGATGTACTAACTTACCCAAATGGGGCCCACATGAATTTTGGCGCTTCATCTCCTAGGGTTAGGTTTTGGGATTTCTAGGGTTTTTGGCATTCATGTTTATTGTAAAAGGGTCTTCAGAGCCTCATTTTAATTATCTTCTTTTGAATGAGCGTAACCATCACATCTCTTCTCAGAGATAAGTTGCCATCATTCCAACAAGCCCGTTTTCGCTGCATTTTACAGTTTCAACTTATTTCCTTATTGAATAGAAAACCAGTTTTACTGTATCTCTGTTATTTTTTGTTAAGCACATGTTAATAATCTATATTCATTTCATTTTTCTCATAAAATCTAGATCAGTGGTATCAGAGCGGTCTGCTCCTTGTCGTCTTAATGCATGTCCCCAACGAGGTTGGAGTACAAAGAGTTGTGTCTCGAGCTTGTTTCTCTTGAGGAAAAAAGTGCTCGCACAACCAAGAAACCTCTCATGGAAGGATAAAATAAAGATGACGGGACATAATATCCTTTCAAATTGTTGATTGAGGAATCCCTCACGTAACAAAGGAACGAGATGATGGATAGTTTCGTGCAAATCCTTCGACGACTACCAACAGGCGATGCATCTTCTTCGAGCGGAGGTGCCACCCCCTCCAAGGTACAAATAAAATTAAATATTCCTATATTTGAAGGTCAGATAGACACAAATGTTGTAGACAAGTGGTTGAATCTACTAGAAGGGTATTTTTCTATCCATAACTTTTCGAATAGAGAAAAGATTACTTTTGCACTCGTCAAAGTCATTCCCCACGTCAAAGATTGGTGGGAAAATTTATGTGAGAAAAAGGAAATAGAGGAACCCTCACTATTTACAGTCACGACCACCTGGGATTTCTTTAGGGATTCTATTAAGGAACAATACTACCCTGTCAGAAGTTATGACGACTTGTATAACAAATGGACCACACTACAGCAAGAAAGAGACTAAGTAGTGCCAGATTTCACGAATACCTTTAATACCTTGTGCACTAAGCTGGGTATCAAATATTTGGAGTGACATATGGTGCTCAAGTATCATGGAATTTTTCATAGATACATCTAGAATGAAATGGAATTTTTGGACATCTCACCCTTGGGCGCGGCCTACCGATATTCCGTCAAAATCGAGTAGAAGCTCAAACAAAAGATGCGACAATTTGGGCTTGGGAACCCCTCACAACAAAAGCTAGGAAAGGGAAGCCCCAAACCACAGAGCAAAGGACATAGAAAATATGGGCAGTATCAGGAAAACCAGTCCAAGCTGAAAGCAAAGAAGGACACCGAAAAGACAAAGAAAGATACTGGGAAGTGGTGCAACTTCCATAAGATCCCTTGGCATAACACTGCTGACTACCGCTCAAAGAAGTTGTTGGTGGCTGAAGTGAAAGCCTCTGAATCAGATGCGGGTTCAGACTTTGAGCCAAAACTAGAAAGGGAAAGATATATCATTGATGCGGAACCCAGTGTCACCGTTGCTACCACCAAGCTCTAGCCTGGTGAACCAGACAAGACAGAAGAAGGAGAACACCTCTTCCATTCACAGATGTGGGTAAAAGGCACCTCGTTGCACTTCATCATGGATAGTGGTAGCCAGAATAATATCATCTCAGTAAAGGTCGTCAAGCGGCTGGCCCTGCTGACAACACTGCACCCACAACCCTACACCATTAGATGGCTCTACCAAGGAAGCAATCTCTACATCAACCAACAGTGTCGACTGTCGTACGACATCAATCCTTTCAAAGATGAGGTATTGTGTGATGTTTCTCCTCTCAAAGTTTGTGATGTTCTTTGGGCCAACCTTATTTATGGAAACATCATTATATATATGAGTCTAGGTCTCGTAGTGTTATTATTACTTTGAACAAGAAACTGTACAGGATACCCGAGGCAGTCCCACCTAGTGCTATTTCCTTGATATCTGCTAAGCAATGCAGGATGGTCATCTCTCAGACATGAAAGTTTGTCTTCTTCATGATTCACTCTTAGAATAAGAGAAAGATCACAACCACATCAAAGGTCTCTATGGCCGACCTCTCCACACAATAGAAGCAAGTAGATAAGGTCATGGAAGAATACTCAGATATCTTCTCCTCACCTACCGGGGTATCTCTACACTGTCAGGTCAAGCACCACATTGATCTGACCCCCGACACACCACTTCCAAATGGGCCAGTCTATCATCACTCTCTGTTAGAGAATGAGGAGATCAAGCGACAGATCCAAGAACTGCTCCACAAGGGGCACATCCGTCCCAACTCATCACCTTGCAGGAGCCCAATTGTTCTGGTACAGAAGAAAGATGGAACCTGGTGACTCTGCATTGATTACCGGGCTCTGAATAAAATCATAGTCAGAAACCAATACCCTATTCCTCGAATCGATGACCTCCTTGATCAACTCACATGGGACAAATACTTCAGTAAGATTGATCTGAATTTTGGCTACCACCAGGTCCCGATAGAACAAACAAATGTATGGAAAACTGCCTTCAAGTCAAAGGAAGGCATTTTTGAATGGTTGGTCATGCCCTTTGGTTTGAAAAATGCTCCATCCACTTTCATGAGGATGATGGACGATATCCTGCGACCATTAACCAATAATTTTGTAGTGGTGTATCTGGATGAGATTCACATTTACAACAAGACTTGGGTCGAACATTTGCAGCATATTCAACAGGTTCTACACACATTGCGGCATCACAAGATAGATGCCAACTTGGAAAAATGCTCCTTCGACATGGATAGGGTCCATTACCTGGGATACATAATTGATTAGAATGGTGTACATGTGGATCTAACCAAGATCCAAGTCATCCGTGACTAGCTAGCCCCAACCACACTCACTGAGCTTCAAAGCTTCTTGGGCCTTTCCAATTTCTACCACAGGTTCGTGTTGGGATTCTCCTATATTGCATGGGCCCTTAGCAAAATAACCAGGGGTGGTGGTAAGGTGAAATTTCATGGGGTCGGTCCCAACAATAAGAATTCAATGATTTGAAGAAACACTTGTGCTCAGCCCCAGTACTTTCACTACCAGACCTACAACAACCCTTTGAGATCGAGATAGATGCTTCATACTATGCAGTGGGCATTGTTCTCACTCAACACGACCACCCCGTGGCCTATCATAGTGAGACACTATCAGCTGTTGTCCGTAAGTACCCTACTTACGACAAATAAATGTACTCCCTTGTGCAATCTTGTTTCCAGTGGAGACATTACATTCTTGGGAAGGAGACAAACATCCACACTGATCATAAGCCACTGCAGTTCATGCAGACACAAGGGAAATTGCAGAATGATCGCCATCAAAAGTGGTCCACATACTTTCAACAATTCCACCTCAACATTAAGTATAAAAAATGAAGCACCAATTATGTCGTTGATTGCCTCAGCAGACCACTAGTTGCGACACTCACCACGGTGCTAGACTCTTGCGACCATGAGACCTTTGGATGGCCCCAACTCTATGAGACATACTCGGACTTCGCCAACACCTACCAAATGTTGGGTGCAAATGCAGTTGTCGATAATTTCCATCTTTAGGATGGGTTGTTGTGTCATCTAGGCCATATCTGTGTTCCATCAAGCGAGCGAGCGAAGTTGATATGGGAATCCCACTACAGTTGGGTGGCAGGACACTTTGACGTAAAAAAGATAGTGGCGATGCTATAAAAACATTTTTACTGGCCAAAACTTCGACAAGAGGTCAGGAAGTATATCAGGTCTTGCATTTCCTGCACTATTGCCAAACCAACCACTAAGAAATAGGGCCTATACACCCCTCTTCCTACTCCTAAAAGGCCATGGGAATCCATCTCAATGGACTACATGTCGGGCCTCCCATCCACCAAGTGGGGAAATGACTGTGTTTTTGTGGTTGTTGATCACTTTTCTAAGATGGTGATTCTGGTTACCTGGAAGAAGAACATCACAATAGAGGCCATTACCAAAATCTTCTTTGAACGAGTCTGGGTACATTTTGGAATCCCACAAACCATTGTCTCAGATTGGGATAGTCGATTTCTCAACACATTCTGGTCGAGCTTCTAGTCACTGCTGGACACCAAGCTCACCAAATCCATGACCTTCCACCCCCATACAGATGGCCAAACTGAGGTCGTAAATCGAATGATTGTGCATGTCCTTCGCATGTATAATTCAAAGCACCCTTGCACATGGGGTGAGAGCCTTCTCTATGTCCAACATAGCTACAACTGAGCCCTGCCTAGCTCAACCGGCCACAACCCCTTTTAGGTGGGGTTGGGATTCCAACCATTGGGTCCCATAGATGTTGCACTTCCCCTTGTGGTCACCTTGACTGACTCATTTCCTGCTCCAACTGAAGCTGACAAAGTCACCCGTTTCATTGAGTAGATCCAACACATCACCAATAGGTTCAGGATATCCTACAAAAGTCCAATGACAAGTACAAGCAACACTATGATCAACATAGGGTGCCACATAAGTTTCAGGTGGGCGACAAAGTTTGGTTGCACTTGCAGAGGAACAACTTACAATACCCCATCAAAAGCTTCACCCACTTCGTTATGGGTTGTACACCATCACCAAGGTCGTGGGGGGTAATGATTTTGAGCTCAACATTCCTCCTTTCCTTGGCCTGCACCTAGTGTTGAACTGTTATCCACAAATTTGGTTATTGTGATGGTGTCATGATGATGTCACGATGATGGAAAATCAAGCTCTTTACCAAGAATACTTTCCCGAGAAAATTTACAGTTGTCTTCTTCCAGAATTCATACTTTGAAACATGTTCACAGGCTGTTTATACATTCACCTGCGGGAATGCATGTTTCCCGCAGGCTACCTTAAGCTGGGGTGTGAACTTCCCGCACTGTACTCATGGTTAGGGTGTGGACACGATTTTAAAAGGGAAAAAGATAAAGATCTCGAATCTTCTAGAAGGGAATCTTCTAGAAGGATGAGTTCGCTTTCGAGTGGTTATTCAAGTACTGTCATTCCAGATATCTTGGGATCATTCCCTATCCAAGTAACTAATCTATATCTTCCTATATATTGAGGAGATTGCTCATGGAAAGGGTTAACTTAAGTAAGCAAGAAGAAGTTCAACATCAAGTTAGCAAGAGTTTGATTAGAGAATTAGTGCAAGATGGTATGGAGGACTGATGCTACAGTAGCAAGGGACAACATCAAGGTCATCACATGTGGTTGATTTTCTTCATGCATGAGAAAGTGTGTGTGTCAGAGCTAGAAGCCATCGAAAGGAGACCTATGACATCAAGGCTCAGGTTGTAAGTTTCTCTTTCAATTAATTCAATACAACAATATGTCCCTTTCCCATAAAGATGATGTCACTTTATTACATAACTCCTTGATCATATGTATAGACTAGTCATTGAATATCTTAACTTGTCTTTACTTCGGTTGGTTCATTTTGTTGTGATCTGGATGGGACGAGAGCATTGAAGCGAAGCTAGGAACAACAGAGATCTAAGGAAAGCGTTCATAAGGTATGTCCACAACCCTTATCTCTTAGTTCATTCAATAGTCTAGATCTAGGGAAAGTGTATTATTCTGTCCTGTTTTGTTCTAGATACCAGGTGGATCTAGGGAGGTCGGTTTGTGTCCGCACTCACGGACTTATCCAATAACATGAACGTGGATCTCCTTCGCCCTTATTTCCCACTATTATTGGACAACTCAGACGTAGCAGAGCAGCTGACACCAACAGAGCTCAACCCTGACTGCATACAACAGGCATCCAGTGATCAGATTGTGGACACATAGATTACGGGCACTCGACAATAAAGGATCCATCTTTATCGAGTTTTCAAAGCAGGGCAGCTCCTGCACCAAGGCAAGTGGCTCACCTGGGGCCAAATTCAACAGAAATTTCATTATCTGATGGGGGAACTCAACGCAATGGAGACCATTGATTCCTAAGGAGGGAGTATTGATCCAGGTGGATATTGGTGGCCACCCACATATTCCAACTGGGTCAAAATAGTTTTCTGACAATTTTGGAAATTTACTATTTTTAGCAGTTTTAACTTCCGGGGCCATTTTGAGGGCCTAAATGAAGGTTTTTCGGGATCGAGAATCTCAATGAAAACCAAAGGCATGATTGATCCCCTAAAATGAATCTCCTCAATGATATCTTTCCAACATACTATCATATGCCTAAAACAGATATCATATGCAAAAGTTACGACCCCGGGAAGTTGATGTACTAACTTACCCAAACATGTCCCACATGACTTTTGGCGTTTCATCTCCTAGGGTTAGGTTTTTTGATGTCTAGGGTTTTTTGAATTCCTGTTTATTGTAAAAATGCCTTCATAGCCTCATTTTAATTATTTTTTTGTGAATGATCACAACCGTCACATCTCTTCTCAGAGATAATCCGCCACCATTCCAACAAGCTTGTTTCCGCTGCATTTTACGGTTTCAGCTTATTTCCTTATTGAATAGAAAACCAATTTTATCATATCTCTATTATTTTGTGTTAAGCACCTATTAATAATCTATAGTCATTTTGTTATTCTCATAAAATCTAGATCATTCTATTATCAAGGTCATGGGCTAAGAAAGTAGGGGGTACACTACAAATGGATCTCAGTTATGCCACCATACCTGTATTTGGTGGAGAACATCAAAGACTGTATAGGCAAGTGAGGTTGGCTTACCTCGTTAGTGATCATGAAAACCCCAATAATCATCGGATATATGTAGTTGAAGATGAACTTAGTTCTTCCATTTTTCACATCAGTGATAAAACAATCGAAGCATAAATGAGGAAAGTTACACCTGTAGAAGAGAAAAATACATAAAATTTAGTATGGAAGATGTTCTTTGATGGTTCTTGTTCCAAAGAAGGTTCTGGGGTGGAATTGTTTTCATCTCTCCTTCTAAAGAATTCTTTCCTCTTTCATAAAAGTTGGAATTTGACACAACAAACAACATTAGTGAATATGAGGGCTCTTTTGCTAGGATTGAAAACTACTAAGGATATGGGCATTGATCAATTTTCAGTTTTTGGGGATTCAAAGTTAATCATTCATCAACTCAAGAATATCTACTAGGCCAAACAACAAAGGTTAAAGCAATACATAAGTGAAGTGTGGTATTTTGTTGAGAATTTCTTCCTGGCTTTCAATATCACTTTTATAAAGAGAAATTTGAATCAACAGGTCGATTCTCTAGCTCTGGCAGCTAGTAATTTCAAAACTCCAATACTTCCAAATTTAATATTTGAAGTTGAGGTAAGAGACATACCTTATATACCAAAAAATATAAAAAATTAGCAGGTTTTTAAATATAATCAGGAGATTAAAAGATTTTTAGAGACCATTAATGAATTTTCTGCCATTTCCATAGATCAAGAAAATAAAAATGATGATGTAGAAGTCCATTCTGTTGATATTCTTCAAAACAACATTGTTGGCCATAAAATTATTGAGTTAAAAACCAATAATTTACCAAAGGGCCTAGTTCCCCTTCAAAGACTATTTGATCATAATGATGTATCTAAAAGGGCTGTTATTCAAACAAGAGAGGAAGAAGTGGTGGATTGTGATATCGACTCTAATTCAAATCCAAATATGGTGAATTTATCCAAGAAATTACCAGAAAAATAGAGGGACATGTAGGTAAGTTTGATGAAACGATTTGCTAATGTTTTTCCTTGGTCTTATGGAGAACTTAAGGTTTTTGATATAAATATTATGCAACATAAGATTCCTTTGAAGCCTAGACCCAAACCTTTTAAGCAGAAAACAAGACAATTCAATCCATTGTTGTTACCCATAACTGAAAAAGAGATGAAAAGGTTGTTGAATTCCCAAATTATAGTTCCATTGAGATACTAAGAATGGGTGTCAAATTTAGTACCTATCAGGAAAAAGAATGGAGAGATAAGGCTATGTGTAGACTTTAGAAATCTAAAGATGTGTTCTTTGAAAGACAATTATCCCTTACCTAAAATGGATCATATTTTACAAAGAGTGGTAGGGGCTCAAAGGATCTCCATGATTGATAGATATTCAGGTTATAATCAGATATTAGTGATGGAAGAAGATAAAAAGAAGACAACTTTTACTATTCCCTGGGGCACCTTCATGTATGAAAAAATTCCCTTTGGACTCATGAATGCTGGAGAAAAATTCTAGAGAGTTATGGGCATCACATTAATTGGTGAGAAAGACAAATTTATGGTTATTTATCTTGATGAAATTAATGTGTTCTCAACCCCTAATCATGAGCACTTGCAACATCTAAAGAAAACATTTGAAAAATGCAGAATGTATGGCTTATCATTAAACCCTAAAAAGTCTCATTTTTCCATGAAGAAATGTAAACTATTAGAACATATTGTTTCACCAGAAGGAATCAAGATAGATCTTGAAAGGGTAAAGGCCATCCAAAAGATAGACATTCCAAGGAATAAGAAGTCTATCCAATCCTTCATAGGTAAAATCAACTTTTTAAGAAGATTTATAACCAATTTTGTAGAAATCATCAAGCTTATTATTGATATGTTGAAGGGATATGTAGAGATCAAGTGGATACCTGAAGCAAAGGAATCATTTGAAAAGATTAAGAATATTTAATTAAGTCCCTTGTCCTCATCAGTCCTAATTACTCTAAAGAGTTTCTGATTTTTTCATTTTCATATGAATATACCATTGTTGTTGTTCTCTTGCAAAGAAATGATGAAGGGTATGAACAACCTATCTCTTTCTTTAGTAAAACTTTAAGGGATTGAAAATTAAACTATGATATCATGGAGAAACATGCATATGCTTTGGTGAAAGCATTGAATTCTTTTAGAGCCTATGTCCCGCATTCTGAGATTATTGCATATGTTCCAAGTAGAGTTGTCAAGGAAATGCTAGTTCAACTAGAGAGTGAAGGAAAAAGGGGAATATGGATAACCAAGATTCTGGAACATAACATGGTCATAAAGACTACTAAATTGATCAAAGGATAGGGACTTTCTAAATTACTGGCATAATCAAATTGTAAAGTAATTGGATTGTATTACATCTCCAACAGATCAATTAATTCAGTATTACAGATTGATGAAACTGATTCACAGGTAAGCAACACATATCTTTCTTCTCCATGGTACAAGGATATTGTTATTTTCTACAAAGTCTTCAATATCGTCTTGATTTAGATAAATCCAATTTCATATCTCTTAAGATTAAAGCTGTGAAGTATTGCATCATCAATCAATTTTTTATTTTGGAGAGATCCTAATGGAATTCTACTGTGATGTGTTGATGAAGAGGAAGAAAAACAAATTTTCAATGATTTACACAAAGGAGTTTGTGGGGGCCATCATCATTGGAAAGACACAGTTTTCAAAATACTAAGATTAGGTTATTACTGGCATGTATTGTTCTCTGATGTGTTTACTCAAGTCAGGGCATGTGAACCATGCCAAAATTTTGCAGGAAAACATAAACTTATGTCTATGCCTCTGAAACCCATCATTGCCCATGGAACTTTTCAACAGTGGGGCCTGGATTTCATTGAAGAGATTCATCATCCATCTTCTGGACAACACAAATGGATACTTTCAGCCACAAATTACTTTACCAAATGCATTGAAGCAATCCCAACATGAAATGAAACAGATAAGGTAATCATGACTTTTCTTGAAGGAAATATTTTCAATAGATTTGGGTGTCCTAGAAAGATGATTACTAATAATGCCCAAGCCTTCAAGTCTAATTCAATGGTTGATTTTTGTAATAATTAAAACATCAAGTTGGTTCACTCCACTCCTTACTATCCTCAAGGCAATGGATTAACATAATCCTCCAATAAGAGCCTTATAAGGATCATTAAAAAATTTCTCACAGAGAATAAGAGATCATGGGATTCCAAATTGAAATTTGCCTTATGGGATGATCTAATTAGTTCTAAGAAATCCATTGGAACTTGACCTTTTCAAATGGTTTATGGAACAAAGGTTATATTTCCAACTCAACCCGATTTACCTATTCTTAAATTTATGCAAGAAGAGTTAGAAGATCCCAATGATATTCAAAGAAGAATTTTCCAGATCATGGAAGTTGAACAAAATAGAGAAAGGTTGCATAAGGAAGTTGTCATTTATCAAAACAAGGTTAAGGAAAATTTTGATAAGAAGAATAAAAAGGATATTTTTCAAGAAGGATATCTTGTGTTAAGGTGGGATGCTAGAAGAGAGGACAAGTCTAAACATGGTAAGTTTGAAAATTTATGGTATGGTCCTTTCAGAATAGCTAAGGTCATGAATAAAAATACTTTCCTCTTACACAATTTGGATGATAGTGAAATCTTGGGAGAACCAATGAATGGGTGGTTTTTAAAACACTACTTCTTTTAAACCAACCAGGGGTTTTCAGTTTGTACAATATGATTTTATTTTTTTTGTTGTGATTAGTTGATTGATTTAAATAAGACTCCATAATCCCAATGGAAAGACTACTCTCTAGTTTTGTGGTTTCCATTTTCGGATTACAAATAAAGGGATGGCAGGGAAAGGAAATAAATTACAGTGAAATTTTTATGATGATCAGGGAGATAAAGGCATTGGTCAGTAGGTTATTAAAGTTTCACCATGAAATATTATCCCCATAAGGAGCTAGTGTTAGTCCTTAATTTTGCTAATGACCATTGAACTATTCTTTTCCCATGCCCTACCCTTTCCTAGCATTATTTTACACTTTGTTTTATTCTTCTACAAATTGAAAGTGTGCTTACATTATCCTTTTTGAATGATTTATGACATGCATTAGTGTGATAAAGGTTATAATTAGACATTTAGGACCTTTTCATCAAATTACAAGTCCTATTTTCCATTTCAAATTTGAAATTTTACAAAGGGAAAAGGAACTACAAGAATAACGTTATTCTTGTAGCTCAAGGAGTAATCATTGTTTCATATGAGACAACTTCCCAAGATCATGTTAGAGAATGTCTGAGATCATTTCCTAAAATCCAACATCATTTATGATTACGATCAGGTCGCGAGTTCAGTTTTGATACTTATTCAAAGGGATTGGGTTGTACTCATTAAGTCTCATATCAAATTGCACGTTCACAGGTTTCATGTTATGATTCCTAACATGTGATAATCGAGTCCTTCATTGTATCTGTGTATTAGTTTATACATGTGTTGAATGTAATAAATCTCTTCTACAACATTCCTATTTTTAGAAGTTCCAAAATTTCTGCTGATAGAAACCCTAAGCACCCTCAAATCCTTAGAAATTATAACCGATATCATGGCACCTAAGAAAAGTGGGAAAATCACTCGATTAGAACCAGAGGGTGTATAGTTGCTTGAGGAATATCCTCAAATCTCGTAGAATTTCAGAGATGCAGGATGGTTTAACTTATGTTTGTCACTCCAGGGTTATCATGAACAAGTATCCATGATATTTGGACAAAATTTCGATGTTATAGAACACTCGATCAGGACTGCATGTAGGTTATCATTGTATGGAGAGAGATGGTGGAAGAAGGAGGTGTTTCTTGTGGAAATTGTAAATCAGTTTTTACTTCCAAAATGCCAAAGCCCTAACTAGAGTTAAGGTATCCCACAGAGTTGGATGAAGAAAGAATGGAAGACTGCTTTAATGGTTATTCATAGGTACATTACATGTGAAGGGCGATTTTCCCTTGTCCATATTTATCATATTAGGTTGCTGATGCATTTGAATGATGATAGTCCTCTGTGTTTTCCTTTCTTTTTATTAAAGAGATTTTCAAATATGTCTAAAAGAATACAAACCCATCCTACAATTGCTAGTAAAAGTATTTTTCACCAAAGACTAATCAAAGCCCTAGTTATGTATACTTTGGGAGAAGTCCAACGTTCTTGGTACTGGTTGATTGAATCATTCAAATATGAAGAACAAGGGCTCATGCATAAAACTTCCCTAGAGAAGAAATCCAAAAAGGTAAAAAAGGTTCCTAAAACTCTTGCTGTTACAGTGAAAGAAAATTCCCATGTGGCAAGAATAACTCGATATAGCAAGAGGAAGTTGGAGTTACAAAAGGAGACAGAAGATTTAAATAAAGTTTTCCCTATATCCAAGATGACCAGAACACAGAAAAAGAAACTAAAAACAAAATTAGAATTGGATATTCAAACTCAGGATGAGTTCCTTGTTCCAAAAGATGATCCTAAAGACTACAAAGGAATCCATGTTAGAGGATCAACAAAGCAGAATATTAAACAATACATACAGAAACAAGATGAACCTGTTGTAGATGGTAAAGGTAAGAAGTTGAGAAAGACAAAAAAGAATAAACCAGTGGTGAATTATCCTAGTAGATTTGAAACCAGGGAAACACATAAGTTGAGATTGAATTCAAAGGCCCTATTCACTCCTTCTATTAAGAAAGAAAATGTGATTGTCATTGATGATGATATAGTGGAAAGTACAGAGGATGAAAAGGGAAAATCACCAATGACTTCTTCATACAAGTTGAAAAAGGTTAAATTGGAGCCTGTAAATTAATATTATAATGAACTTGTGGAGAAACATAGGAAAGATGAGAAGGGTAAACAAATTACAATGCACCCAATGAGGCATGTAACCAGAGCAGCCAAAAATATAAGTCTAAACTCCAAATCTTTACCCAAGTCCTCTTTAAAAAAGGGTCATTCGACATATCTTGAAGACAATCCAGTAGATGCTGAGATCAAACCAGAATTTGATCATTTTCCAGAGACAGAGGAGCTACAATATTTTCAGGAGATGAAAATTTCAAAAAATGTTGAAGCATAAGAGATTACTGGTGGTTCATCTTCAAAAGATCATAAGTATGAATTCAAATTTAAAAATCCCAGGTTTTATATTGACCTAAATCGACCTGCTCTAGATGAATACCATATTGAATTCAGGGTAGAAATGAGGGATGAAAAAGATAGGGTGAAAGAATTGCAAACCATGATCATGAAGTTGAAGCAAGTAAAGTGGATGATAGAATAGTGGAATGCCAAGTAGCAGGAAAAGTTGCAGAAACTTAAGAAGAAGAAGAAGGATCAACAAGCCTTGCTCAAAGAGGTAAGAGAGGCATACATCAAATTGTATTGGCATAATGTGGTTTTGAAAACTAAGCTGAAATAGAGAAAGACCAAAGGTTATACCACTATCATACAGTGAAGGTTTCAAAATTTGAGGCATCATACAATTTTTTACTTTTTGATGAATACAAAGATACCTAAGCTAAGATTTTGAAAAATGTTATTATAAGTATTTACGAATATGTAAATATTTTGTTCATCACAAGAAAGATTATCTATTCTTCAAACCATCTTGGAGGAGCAAATCAACATCAGAATCACTCCTTACTTTGTGAGATATGAATATCTCATCAGATAAAAAACTAGTCTATATTCAAGATTAATTATCTGAAGACTAGGTTATAAATATTCAAATTATCGGGATGAGAATATGTCTTCTAAGTTTTAGCTAGAAGATATGATCTTATCTAAACTGTATCTAGAAAGTAGGATCTTTGGAAACTAATTGTTGTGTATAAAAGGGAGATTGACATAATTAAGGGTTGATTGGTTGGGAACCATTGGCCATTTTTGAGAAGACATTGTAAGACAAAGAACTATTTCATTTTGGTACTAAATGGAAAAGGTTATCTGATGGTTAGATTTCTATTCTTGTCTATATTTCTATCTTTTTCTTACTTGAATGCATGTTAATATTTTGCTAAGCATATGATGAATTTTGTTTGTGAGTAAGCCAATGAAGACTTTACTATTTTCTTGTTCATAATCAGATTTGTTTTCAAGTACTTTTCTCTTGCTTCTTGAATGATATTTGGGATCAAGAGTTTCGTATGTGAGTGTACAAATTGAAACTTAAATACTTCTTTGTATTTCATATTACTTTTTCCATCTGATTATTGGATTGACTACCATTTACTAAGCCAGTGGGATGTGAGTTTTCTCTTTCCTATTTAAGTTTGATACTTTTACATTATCTTTGACCCAACCTTCAAACCATTTCAAAAACTCAATACAAATCTTTATCCATAAAACCATTTCAATAACTTGATGATGCCCTAACTTGTCCTCTCATAACCAAGTGCAAATTTAGGGACTAACATATGGAACACTCATCATTGTAATCAGATATCCATATATCATCTCATATAGGAATTATACAAGTGCAACATCCATGGGAACCAATGGTTGAAACCCCAACCCCATCTAAAAGGGGCTATGGTCGGTTGAGCTATGTATGGATTTGTTGTAACTATGTTGAGCATAGGGAAGAATCTCATCCCATGTGTGTAGATTCTTGGAATTTTACATGCACAAGATATGCACAATTATTCTGTTGATGACCTCAGTTTGGCCATCCATTTGGGGGTGGAAGGATGTGGATTTGGTGAGCTTGGTGTCCAGCCATGACCGAAGGCTTGACTAGAATGTGATTAGGATTTGAATGTCCCGATTGGAGACGAGGGTTTGTGGTATCCAAAAATGTACTGACACTTGTTCGAAGAAGATCTTGGCAGTGACCTCTATTATGATGCTCTTCTTGTAGGTGGCCATAATCGTCATCTTGGAAAATCAGTCAACAACCACAAAAAAATAGTCATTTCCTTGTTTGGTTGAAGGAAGGCCTGAAATGTAGTCCATCAAGATGGAATCCCAGGGCATGTCAGGAGTAGGTAGAGGGGTGTACATGCCTTGTTTCTTAATGGCTAGTTTGGAAATGGCGCAGGCCATGCAGGACCTGATATACTTGCTGACATCCTGTTGAAGTTTCAGCCAACATAAGTGTTGTTGCATCTCTGACACTGTCTTTCCTACACCGAAGTGTCCTTCCACCCGATTGTAGTGAGCTTCCAAAATCATCTTCGCTCGCTCCATTGATGGGACATAGATATGGCCTAGATGGCACAACAACCTGTCCTAAATATGGAAATCAGTGATAGTTGTGTTTGTGCCCAACATATGGTAAGTAGTGGAAAAATAAGGATATCTCTCATAAAGTTGGGGCCATCCGGAGGTCTCATGTATGCAGGAGTGTAGCACCATGGTTAGTGTTGCAACAGGAGGTTGACTGAGGCATTCAAAAACACAATTGGTGCTATCGGTCTTATACTTGATGTTGAAATGGAACTATTGCAAGTATGTGGACCACTTCTAATGGTGGCTGTTAGCTCTAGAAGTCACACCTAGACTGTTGTAGATGTAAGCCTAGAACCCATCAAAATTTTGTACATTTATATTGATTTTAAGGTTGATTGGATCAAGTAGAATGAGCAAGAAAGGGTGAGGGCATCAAACTGTAGATCAGTAGGCTACACCATTGGTTAATGGAGTCATAAACACTCTACTCATCGAAGGAACTAAAGCTACTCAACAAACAACAAGATCATATGCTAATAGATATAATAATGAAGAAGGAAAACATAAGATAAAATGTTCACTAAACAAATATCCTCACAGTTTAATAAATAAACAAATGCTTGAATAAAACAATGACTGATGGGTAAAATTACAACAGATCCTCTACTGCTTAGGGATCCATAAATCATTGGTAGCCTTTGATCCTCAAATCTGAAATATATTCAAATAAGAAAATACATAAAACAAAAGGATTACAATGTGAAAATCACAGCTCTCATGAGTCTTCAATAGTAGTAATGATTACAATCATAAAATTCCCTCAGGCTTACAAATGAACACACACAGTGAAACTACTTTCTCCAAGGCTCTCTAGCCTATCTTGGCTCATGAATTCAACCCCTTTCTCATAAAAATAGACTTCAATTTATAGTGAATAATATCTACCTACCCTAAGGAGGTCAAAACCAAGGAGTTACATAGGATCCCCCTCCATTTAGGAGTCTTGTTACAAAAGATTACAACAAAAGCCTAACAAATTCCTATTTTTGGGGGATTTTGTCTATGATGATAAATTCCTTTTGAAACAGGTCATATTCATTGATATGGAGATGGAACACATGTCCCTCATGTCCAAATAAATCCTAGGAGACCATTCAAACCTTTCTTGACAGGTGGAAACCTCCAAACAAGGCGAATATCCAACAACTATGCAAAACAAAGAGTTTGCAGCGTCGATTTGCAACACACTGGTGTTTTAATTATATCTCTCGAATTCCAAATTGGGTTGGGATGAAAATTGGAAAGAAAGTAAATTACATTATCATGATCCTCCAAAAACAATTTCATAAAAACCCACATCATATTTTTGGATTTATGATCAAATCTGTAAAACCAGTTGCTATAGGAAATGAGTTCGCAATGCCCATGTCTGCAAGTTCATAGTGCCAGAAGGAAAAACCATCCAAAATCACTTTCTCGACCTTCAAAAAGGATGAAAAATCTCATGGATTACCTGATGGTCCTAAGGCTACTGTGGATTTTTATAAGTACGATCGTGAGTGCCTGCAACATATCCAAGCTACAATGCTTCTCCTTAACTAGTTTGCAACACCAACTCAAATATATCTTTCAGACTTCAAGGAGGCTGTTGGTTGATGGTATGAAATAATCCCCAGATAAATGGTTAAATTTTAGGCTCTGAAAACCATAAACCTCCTTTACATGAGAAATCTTATGTGTTAACATCTGGCTCCACAGGGGATGGCATGCTCCCTGTGAGCTGCCAAGAACATGCAGTTACAGTGCCTTATCCATTCCATCTCTGTCCACAAAACCTGTATGCCTAAGAGCACCTCCGCTCCTTATTGAAAACTAAAAAATACTTACTGCAAATTAAATTCTTGCATAACAAGCTTATTTATATACATCCCTACACTAATCTATTTAGCTGAGCTTCTTTGCTTAATTGAAGTCATGCTTCCAATGCAGCAAGGTGAGTACCGAACTGATGAAAATAACTCCTTCCATGCAACTGTTTGAAATAATTTTCGAGTGATATGAATCTTGAAGCAAGAGGTTAGTAAGCAATGGATAATTACAACTATGATCTGAAATCATACCAACATCTGGATCATTAGAAACCTTTGAAAAATACAACTCTATGTAAAAATCCACCAGATCATGAAACTTATGAAAATACATTTGTAGTTGGTTAAGAAAACCATCTTGCTCCTCTGCGATAGATGATTCATCAATAAAATTATGGTCCTCATATATTTCATAGCTACTCATATGTTTTTTTATGTCTTTTGCAAGTACAGGTACATAAATGATAGACATTTCCTCGCTGATCCTTGGAGTTTTCTGCTCATCAATAGGTGATAAAGAGAATTCCATCTGTTGCTGCAATTCTTCTTTATCTTCTTCATTATCATATACCGGTTGGTTAACAATAATATATGTATGTGTTTTAGTAAATATATGCTCATTATCATTTGAATACTCAAAGGAAACAATTTGATTTTCATGACAACTTAAAACAATAGATACATTTGATACAATGTCAAAAGTATATACATCATGGCTATCACTTTGAAGATCATCTTCCTCTTGATCATAATGAAAAGTGTCTTCTACTGCAACATACTTTTTAAGAATATTTGATCCTTTACTCAACAAATCAAATTCATAACAACATTCTTGATAAAGGAAATCAACTGCAAATTTCTCTTTGCAAAACAAACGAAATGCATCATGAAAATGTCTTTGTGAATTAATACAAGAAACTAGGAGTGATCTACACCAATCACGAGTTACTCCATCTAAAGAGTATGTAAACAATTTGATGAGGACATCTTCATGTATAAATTTCATCTTAATTATGCACTCGTGAAAATCTAGTAAAAACTCAGCTGGCATTTCCCAATTTTCCCCTCTAAACCTAGGAAGGCAACCTTCCCATTCACTTCTATCAGGCATGGGGTTTGGAAAATCAGATATATTTGAGAAATCATAAAATGCATACCTCTGAGAAAGAATCTTGTCCATTTCAAACTAGTGGAGTCACCCATATATTCATCTATGATGAAGTTGGAGTTGTCAGGTAGAAGATTGCAGTCAAGTTGGTGTCCTGCTCTTGTCTACCACCAAGAGATGGATCTAATCATTGTCGTTCTCCTAGGGAATATTTCTTCACTTCCATCCCCGACAACGATGCCAAAAATGTTAGCACTAGAAGTCACACCTAGACTATTGTATATGTAAGCCTAGTACCCAGAAAAAATTTGTACATTTATATTGAGATTAAGGTTGAGTGGATCAACTAGAATGAGCAAGAAAGGGAGAGGGTATCAAATTGTACATCAATAGGCTACACCATTGGGCAATGGAGTCATAAACACTCTACTCATTGAAGGCACTAAAGATGCTAAAAAAACAAGATCATATGTTGATAGATAGAATAATGAAGGAGGAAAACATAAGATAGAATGTTCACTAAACAAAGATCCTCTCAGTTTAATAAAGAAACAAATACTTGAATAAAACAATGACTGATGGGAAAAATTACAGTAGATCCTTTGTTGCTTAGTGATCCATAAATCATTTGCATCCTTTGATCCTCAAATATGCAATATATTCAAATAAGAATATATATAAAACATAAGAATTACAATATGAAAATCATAGCTCTCACGAGTCTTCAATAGCAGTAATGATTACAATCATAAAATGCCCTCAGGATTACAAATGAACACACACAAGGAAATTGTCTGCTCCAAGGCTCTCTAGCCTCTCTTGTCCAACCATTTTCTCATAAAAAAACCCTTTCATTTATAGTGAATAATCTCTATCTACCCTAAGTAGGTCGAAACTAAGGACTTGCATAGGATCCTCCTCCATTTAGGAGTCTTGTTACAAAAGATTCCAACAAAAGCTTAACAAATTCCTATTTTTTTGGGATTTTGTCTATGATGATAAATTCCATTTGAAACAGGTCATCCTAATTGATATGGAGATGGAACACATTTCCCTCATGTCTAAAAAACTCCTAGGATACCATTCGAACCTTCCTTGATAGGTGGTAACCTCCAAACAAGGAGAATATCCAACAACTATGCAAAACCGAGAGTTTGCAGTGCCAATTTGTAGCGCATTGGTGTTTTAATTATATCTCTCAAATTACAAACTGGGTGAGGATGAAATTTGGATAGCAAGTCAATGACATTATCATGATCCTCCAAAAAACATTTCAGAAAAATCCATGTTACCATTTTGGATTTATGATCAAATATGTAAAAGAAGCTGCTATAGGAAATGAGTTCGCAGCGCCTCACTGCCCCTGTCTGCCAGTTCGCAGTGCCAAAAGGAAAAACCATCCAAAATCACTTTCTCGATCTTCAAATAGGATGAAAACCATCATGGAGTACCTGATGGTCCTAATACCATTGTGGATGTTTATAATTATGAACGTGAGTGCCTACAACCTATCCAAGCTACAACGCTTCTCCTTAACTAGTTCACAGTGCGAGTTTGCAACACCAACTCAAATATAGCTTGCACACTTTGAGGAGGTTGTTAGTTGATGGTATGACATAATCCCTGGAGAAATGGTTAAATTGTAGGTTCTGAAAATCATAAATTGTCCTTTACATGAGCAATCTTATGTGTTAACAACAGTTATTTTGCAATTTTCCTTGTGTCTGCATGAACTGCAAAGGCTTATGATCAGTGTGGATGATTGTCTCCTTCCTGAGAATGTAATGCCTCCATTAGCGACAAAATTGTACAATGGGGTACATTTATTTGTCGTAAGTGGGGTACTTATGGACGTTATATGATAATGTCTCACTATGATAGGCCATGGGATGTCCATGCTTAGTGAGAACTGTGCCCACAACATACTCTAAAGCATTTGTCTCAATCTCAAAAGGTTGTTGCAGGTCAGGTAATGACAGTACCAGGGTTGAGCACAAGTGCTACTTCAAATCATCGAATGATTTCTGTTGTGATTGGCCCCACACGAACTTTTCCTTGCCACCACCCCTGGTCACTTGGCTAAGGGACTATGCAATGTGGGAGAATCACAACATGAACATTCGATAGAAATTGGCAAGGCCTAAGAAGCTCTGAAGCTTAGTGAGTGTGGTCGGGGCTAGCCCGTCATGAATGACCTTGATATTTTCTAGATAGACATGCACCCCATGCTCATCAAAAATGTAGCTTAGGTACTAGACCCTGTTCATTCCAAAGGATTATTTTTCCAAATTTTCATATAGCTTGTGTTGTCGTAGAGTGTACAAAACCTAATGAATATGATGCAAGTGTTTCACCCAAATCTTGTTGAAGATGAGGATATCATCCAAATACACCACCAAAAAATAATTGGTAGAAGGCTACAAGATATTGTCCATCATCCTCATGAAATTTGTTGGGGCATTTGTCAAGACAAAGGGCATGACCAACCATTCAAAAATACCTTCTTTGGGATTGAAGGCAGTCTTCCATACATCGATATGCTCTATTGGGACCTGGTGGTAGTCGGACTTTAGATCAATCTTACTGAAGTATTTTTCCCCCTTGAGCTAGTCAAGGAGATCGTCAATTTGGGGAATTGGGTACTAGTTCTTGACTGTGATTTTATTTAGGGCTCGATAATCAATGTTGAGTCCCCAGGTCTCGTCTTGCTTCTGTACACATGATTGATATTCCACAAGGGGATGAGCTTGGTCAGATGTGCCCCTTTTTGAGTAGGTCTTAGATCTGACACTTGATTTCCTCATTTTTTTACAGAGAGAAGTGATAGACTGGCCCATTGGGTAGCTGTGCACCGAGGGTTATATTGATTGAGTGCTTGATATGACAATGTGTAGGTACCCCAGTGGGTGAGGAGAATATGTCTTTGTATTCTTCCATGACCTTATCCACTTCCTTATGCTACATGTCAAGACCTGTTGCGGAGGCCATGGATGTGGCTACAACCTTCTGCTCAATTTGAAATCGAATCACAAAGACAAAAAATTTCTCGATCTGAGAGATGACCTTCTTGCATTTCTTGGCAGAGATCAAGGAAATGGCAGTAGGTGGGACTATCTTGGGTATCCTATACAATTTCCTGTCCAAAGTAATAATAACACTGTGAGGCCTAGACTCATATACATCATGATGTTTCCATAAATAATTTTGTCCCAAAATAACATCACAAACTTCAAGGGGGGTGACATCACACAATACCTCATGTTTTAAGGGCTTGATGCCATAGGGAAGGATACACTGTTGGCTGACACAAAGATCGCTCCCTTGGAGGAGCCAACAAATGGTGTATGGTTGTGGGTGTGGTGTTGTTGACATATCCAACCTCTTGAAAATATCCACTGAGATGAGGTTCTTTTGGCTACCGCTATCAACGATGAAGTGGAGTGGAGTACCCTTCACCAAAATCTATGAATGAAAAAGGCGCTCACCTTCCTTTGGTTCATCAGGTTCATTAGGTTGGACCTTGGTGATAGCAACAGTGGAATTTTTTTTTGCACCAATGATCTATATCCCTTTTTCTGGTTCTGACTCAGATTCGAAGCCCACATATGATTCATAGGTTTTCACCTCGGCCACCAATGACTGCGTTGAGTGACATTCAACAGTGTTATGCTAGGGGATCTTATGGAACTCGCACCACTTCCTAGTGTATTTCTTTGTCTTCCTATTTTCCTTTTTTGTTTATGGCTTAGAATGGTTTTCCTGAGGCTATCCATCCTTTCCATATCCTTTTTTTTGTGGGTCGGGGCTGCCTTTTCCCTGCTTCGGCTATGAGGGGTTCGCAAACCCAAAATGGCGCATCTTTTGTTTAAGCTTTTGCTCAATTTCGACAACATATCGATAGGCTGCGTGATCCATATTTTATGAGCAGAATGAAATGAATACAGATAATTAATAGGTTCTTAACACATAATAATAGAGATACAGTAAAACTGGTTTTCTATTCAATAATGAAATAAGTTGAAACTGTAAAATGCAGTGGAAACAAACTTGTTGGAATGGTGGCGACTTATCTCTGAGAAGAGATGTGATGGCTGCACTCATTCACAAGAAGATGATTTCAATGAGGCTCTGAAGACCTTTTTACCATAAGAAGGAATGAAAAAAACCCTAGACATCCAAAAACCTAACCCTAGGAGATGAAGCACCAAAAGTCATGTGGGCCCCGTTTGTGTAAGTTAGTACATCAACTTCCCGGGGTCGTAACTTTTGCATACGATCTCTGTTTTAGGCGTATGATAACCCGTTGGAAAGGTATAATCAAGGAGATTCATTTTAGGCACAATATGGAAGGAAATTACATATTTCAAACCTGTTTTCCCAAAAAACAATGTTTAGGGCCTCAAAACGGCTCCAGAAGTAAAAACTGCTAAAAATAGTAAATTACCAAAATTGCAAGAAAACTGTTTTGAGCTAGTTGGAAAAGGTGGGTGGCCACCAATATCCACCTGTATCAATCCTCCCTCCTTAGGAAGAAATGATCTCCATTGCATTGAGGTCTCCCATCAGATGAGGAAATTTCTGTTGAATTTGGCCTCGAGTGAACCATTTGCCTTGGTGTAGGAGTTGCCCTGCTTTGATGAGTTGATAAAGGTGGATCATTTGCTGTTGAGTGCCATTGATCTGTGTGTCCAAAATATGATCATTGGATGCCTGTTGTATGCAGTTGGGGTTGATCTTTGTTGGTGTCATCTGTTCTACTACTTCTGAGGTGTCTAATAATGGTGGGAAATAAGGGCGAAGGAGATCCACATTGAACACTGGGTGTAGGCCAAGGCAAGGGGGAATGTTGAGCTCAAAATAATTATCCCCCAAAGCCTTGGTGATTGTGTACAGACCATAATGAAGTGGGAGAAGCTTCTGATGGGGTCCTGTAAGGCGTTCTTTCTGCAAGTGCAACCAAACTTTGTTTCCCACCTGAAACTTATGTGGCACCTGATGTTGATCATGGCACTATTTGTACTTGTCATTGGACTTCTATAGGATATATTGAACCCATTGGCATATGTGTTGGATCTTCTCAATGAAACAGGTGGCTTTGTCAGCTTCATTTGGAGCAGGAGATGAGTTGATCAGGTTGACCACAAGGGGAAGTGCAACATCTATGGGACCCAATTGTTGGAATCCCAACCCCAGCTAAAAGGGGTTGTGGCCAGTTGAGCTATGCAGGGATCCATTGTAGATATACTGGACATAGGGAAGGATTTCATCCCATGTGCGAGGGTTCTTTGAATTATACCTGCGAAGGATATGCACAATCATTCGATTTACGACCTCAGTTTGGCCATTTGTCTAGGGGTGGAAGGCTATGGATTTGGTGAGCTTGGTGTCCAATAGTGACCAGAGGCTCGACCAGAATGTGCTGAGAAATCAACTGTCCCAATCTGAGACAATGGTTTGTGGGAGTCCAAAATGTACCCAAACTCATTCAAAGAATATCTTGGCAGTGGCCTCTGCTGTGATGCTCTTCTTGCAGGCAACCAGAATCACCATCTTAGAAAAGCGATCAACAACCACAAAAACACAGTCATTTCCCCCACTTGGTGGATGGGAGGCTCGACATGTAGTCCATTGAGATGGATTCCCATGGCTTGTCAAGAGTAGGAAGAGGGGTGTACAGGCCCTATTTCTTAGTGGTAGTTTGGCAATAGCGTAGGCAGTGCAAGACTTGATATAATTGTTGACTTCGTATCAAAGTTTCGGCCAGTAGAAATGTTTTTGTAGCATCGCCACTGTATTTTCGACACTGTAGTGTCCTGCCACCCGACTGTAGTGGGATTTCCAGTTCAACTTTGATTTCTTTCTTGATGGAACACAGATATGGCCCAGATGACAAAACAACCCATCCTAAAGATGGAAATTATCGACAACTACATTTGCACCCAACATTTAGTAGGTGGTGGTGAAGTTCGTGTCTATCTCATAGAGTTGGGGCCATCTAGAGGTCTCATGGCCGCAAGAGTCTAGCACCATGATGAATGTCGCGACTGGCGGTCTGCTGAGGTAATCAACGACGCAATTGGTGCTTCTTGTTTTATCCTTGATGTTGAGGTGGAATTGTTGCAAGTATGTGGACCACTTTTGATGGTGGTCATTCTACAATTTTCCTTGTGTCTGCACGAACTGCAATGGCTTATGATCAGTGTGGATGATTATCTCCTTCCCAAGAATGTAATGTCTCCACTAGCGACAGGCTTGCACAATGGAGTACATTTCTTTGTCATAAGTAGGTTACTTACAGACAACATAAGATAATGTCTCACTATGATAGGCTACAAGGTGGTCGTGTTGAGTGAGAACAACGCCCACATCATAGTCTAAAGAATCTGTCTTGATCTCAAAGGGCTGATGCAGGTGCAATAGTGAAATTATTGGGGATGAGCATAAGCACTGCTTCAAATTATCAAACATTTTTTGCTAGGACCGGCCCCATGCAAATTTCTCCTTACCACCACCCCTGGTTATTTGGTTGAGGGCCCATGCAATACGGGAGAATCCCAACACGAACCTACAGTAGAAATTGGAAAGGCCTAAGAAGCTCTGAAGCTCATTGAGTGTAGTTGGGGCTAGTCAGTGATGAATTGGATCTTGGATGGATCCACATGTACGCCATGCTGATCAATGATGTAGCCCAGGTAATGGACCCTGTCCATGCCGAAGGAGAATTTTTCCAAGCTGGCATATAGCTTGTGCTGCCATAGGGTGTGCAGAACCTGCTAAATATGCTGCAAGTGTTCGGCCTAAGTCTTGCTGTAAATGAGAATGTCATCCAGATACACCACTACAAAAGTATTGGTGAATGGTCGCAGGATATTGTCCATCGTCCTCATCAAAGTGGCCAGAGCATTTGTCAAACCAAAGGGCATGACCAACCATTCAAAAAGGCCTTCCTTTGACTTGAAGGTAGTCTTCCATACATTAATTTGTTCTATTAGGACCTGGTGGTAGCTAGACTTCAGATCAATCTTATTGAAGTATTTGGCCCTTGTGAGTTGATCAAGGAGGTCGTCGATTCGGGGAATCGGGTACCGATTTCTGACTGTGATTTTATTCAAAGCCTGGTAATCAATGCAGAGTCGCCAGGTTCCATCTTTCTTCTGTACCAACATGATAGACTACATCCATTAGGTTGGCCCATTAGGAAGCGGTGTGCCAGGGGTTAGATCGATGGGGTGCTTGACCTGGCAGTGCAGAGGTACCCTGGTAGGTGAGGAGAAGATATCTGAGTATTCTTCCATGACCTTATCTACTTGATTCTACTGTGTGGAGAGGTCGGTCGTAGAGACCTTGGATGTGGTTGTGATCTTTCGCTTATTTTGAGAGCGAATCACAAAGAAGACAAACTTCCCCATCTGAGAGATGACCTTCCTGCATTGCTTAGTAGAGATCAAGGAAATAACACTAGGTGGGACTGCCTCAGGTATCCTGTACAATTTCCTGTTCAAAGTAATAATAACACTATGAGGCCTAGACTCATATACAACATAAAATTTCCATAAATAACGTTGGCCCAAAAGAACATGAAAAACTTCGAGAGGAGAAACAACACACAATACCTCATCTTTGAAGGGCTTGATGTCATACAACAGTCGACACTATTGGCTAACGTGGAGATCGCTTCCTTGGCGGAGCCATCCAATGGTGTAGGGTTGTGAGTGCGACATTGTCGACATGACCAACTGCTTGATGACCTATGCTGAGATGAGGTTCTTTTGGATACTGCTATCAACGATGAAGTGCAGTGGGGTGCCTTTTACCCACATTTGTGAATGGAAGAGGCACTCTCCTTCTTCTGGCTTGTTTGGTTCACCAGGCTGAAACTTGGTGGTAGCAACGGTGGCACTGGGTTCCACATCAATGATTCATCTTCCCCTTTTTGGTTTTGTCTCAGAGTCAGAATCTGCATCTGATTCAAAGGCTTTCACTTCGGCCACCAATGACTTCTTTGAGCGACAATCAACAATGTTATGTCAAGGGCTCTTATGGAATTCACACCACTTCCCGATATCTTTCTTTGTCTTTTCAGTGTCCTTATTTTCTTGCGTCTTCGACTAGTTGTACTGATACTGTCCATCTTTTCTCTATCCTTTGTTTTGTGGGTTGGGGCCTCCCTTTCTTGGCTTTTGTTGTGCAGGGTTCCCAGGCCCAAATTACCGCGTCTTTTGTTTGAGATTCTGCTTGATTTTGATGACATATCAGTAGGCCACACCCAAGGATGAGATCTCTAGAAATTCCATTTTGGTCTAGATGTATCTATGCAAAGCACCGCGATACTTAAGCACCATATGTCGCTCTGAATCTTTGATGCCCAACTTTGTGCGCAAGGTTTGGAAGATATTAATCTGGCACTGCTTGGTCTCTTTCTCGTTGTAGTGTGGTCCATTTAGTATACAAGTCATCATAACTTCCGACAGGGTAGTATTGTTCCTTAATAGAATCCCTAAAGGATTCCCAGGTGGTTGTGAATATAAATAATGAGGGTTCCTCTGTTTCCTTTTTCTCACATTAATTTTCCCACCAATATTTGACATGGGGAACAAATTTGAGGAGCACAAAAGTAATATTTTCTCTATTTAAAAAGTTATGGATAGAAAAATACCCTTCTAGCAGATTCAACCACTTGTCTACAACATATTCATCTATATGACCTTCAAATATAGGAATATCGAAGTTTATTTGTACCTTGAAGGGGACGGTGCCTTCGCTCAAAGAAGATGCGTCGCCTATTGGTAGACGCCGAAGGATTTGCGCGAAACTATCTATCATCTCGTTCCTCTGTTGCGTGAGGGATTCCTCAATCAAAATTTTGAAAGGATCTCCTGTCCTGTCATATTTATTTTCTCCTACCATGAGAGGTCACTTGGGCATGCGAGAGCTTCTTTCCTTAAGAGAAACAAGCTCAAGACCCAAATTTTTGTACTTCGACCTAGTTGGGGACATGCATTAAGACGACAAGGAGCAGATCGCTCTGATACCACTGATCCAGATTTTATGAGAAGAATGAAATGAATACAAATTATTAACAGGTGCTTAACACAGAATAACAGAGATACAATAAAACTGGTTTTCTATTCATTAATGAAATAAGCTGAAACTGTAAAATGCAACGGAAACAAGCTTGTTGGAATGGTGGTGGCTTATCTCTGAGAAGAGATGTGAGAGATGCGCTTATTCACAAGAAGATGATTACAATGAGGCTATGAAGGAATTTTTACCATAAGTAGGAATGCAAAAAACCCTAGACATCCAAAAACCTAACCTATGAGATGAAGCACCAAAAGTCATGTGGGCCCCGTTTAGGTAAGTTAGTACATCAACTTCCCGGGGTCGTAACTTTTGCATATGATCTTTGTTTTAGGCGTATGATAGACCGTTGGAAAGGTATCATCGAGGAGATTCATTTTAGGTGCAATATTGAAGGAAGTTTCGAATTTAAAACCTGTTTTCCCCAAAAAAACATCGTTTAGGGCCTCAAAACGGCTCCGGAAGTGAAAACTGCTAAAAATAGTAAATTGCCAAAATTGCCAGAAAACTGTTTCGAGCTAGTTGGAAAAGGTGGGTGGCCACCGATATCCACCTGGATCACTGTGCCCAAGGAAAATATGTCCATCAAACTCGTTTATATATATATGTATCAATGCACAACGCCATGATACTTGAGCACTATATGTCACTTAGAGTCTTTGATACCCAACTTGGTGCGCAAGGTATGGAAGACATTGGTGAACTATAGCATAGTTTGGTCCCTTTCCTACTGCATTGTGGTCCATCTTGTATATAAGTCGTCATAAATTCCAACAGGGTAGTATTGTTCCTTAATAACATCCCTGAAAGAACCCCAAGTGGGTGAGACTACAATAATGTAGATTCCTATGTCTCCTTTTGCTCACATAAATTATCCCACCAATATTTGACATGGGGGATGACCTTAAGGATCGTAAATGTAATATTTTCTCTATCAAAAAATTTAAGGATAGAAAATACCATCTATAAGGTTTAACCATTTTTCTACAACAACTGCATCTATTTGACTTTAAAATATATGAATATCAAAATTGATATGTACCTTGAAGGGGGTGGCGCCTCTTCTCGAGGAAGATGCAGTCATCGAAGGATTTGCGCAAAATTACCCATTATTTCGTTCCTCTGTCACATGAGGGATTCCTCGAGCAATAGTTTAAAGGGATCTCCTGCCCCATCATCTCTATTTTCTTCCCCCATGGGTGACCGTCACGTTCGGTGAGGCCGATATTGCAAAGGCTCAATTGGTTCGAGATCCAACTGTTTATACCTTGACCTCGTTGGGTACATGAACAAAGATACAAATGAAGAGCATATCACTCTGATACCAATGATATAGATTTATGAGAGGAATGAAATGAAACACATATCTATAACATTAAAACAGATATATAGAGAACAATAATAGAGATACAATGAAACTTAACTGATATTCAATAACGAAATCTGTTGAAACTGTAAAATGCAGAATGAAACAATCTTGCTCAAATGGTGGTAGCTAATCTCTGAGAAGAGATGTGGTGGTTACGCACATTCTCCTGGGCACTTTACAATGAGGCCTTCATGCCTTTTTAGCATCAATAAGTAATCAAAAAATCCTAGACACCCAAAAAACTAACCCTAGGAGATGAAGCGCCAAAAGTCATGTGGGCCCCGATGGGGTAAGTTGGTACATCAACTTCCCAGGGTTGTAACTTTTGCATACGATCTCCATTTTAGGCACACGGTAGCCCGTTGGAAAGGTCCATCTGAGGAATAAACATTTTTTCGTCACACTCTTACTATGTTTACAATGTGACTGTGGCAAGCCCAAAAAACGATGTTTAGAGCCTCAAAAAGACCCCAAAAGTTTAGGACCCAAAAATCTAGAAAACATTGCCAAGATGAAAACTGTATGTGAGCTAGTTGGAAGAGGTGGGTGGCCACCGATATCCACCTAGATCATTTAAGTCATGTCTCATTACTAAGCGATATCTTTGTTTCAAGTCTTGGCACCACTTCTTTCTAAGCTAAGACCACATATAATGAGTTATCATAGAATCGAGTCATAGAATGTCAAGATCCTAAGAATTGTGAAGTCCGATGAGTTTTGAATGGGACATGAAATTTTTCTTTCTTTTTATGAAGTTTTATGAGGTTTGAACCTCTCTCCAATATTATGAAAGTATTATTGATAATGTTGAAAATTTAAGTAAAATGGTAAAAATTGAAAGATAAAAGAAAATGTCAAGTTTTACTTTAAGAAATTAATATTGTCATTCATTCTTCTGAGCTTTAATCTCTCCTTCAAATCTTCGTACTCCTAAATCCTTGGATTATTTATGTCCCAAATTTATATTCTTTTTGCAACCTCTAATCTCCCCTTTGATTCTTTGTACTCCAAACTCCTTTGTTAATTTTTGACCCAAAGTTATCATTCCTTACTCTAAGCTTCAATCTCCCCTTTGATTATTTCTACCCTGAGTTCCTTTGTTAATTTTTCCCCCAAAGTTATCATTCATTCTTCTGAGCTTTGATCTCCCCTTTAATTGTTTCTACTCCAAAACCCTTTGTTTATTTCATCTTGAAGTTACCATTCATTTCCAAGCTTCAAACTTTTTCATTTATTTTTATCCTAAAGTTACAATTCGTTCTTCCAAGCTTCGATCTCTTTCATTTATTTTTGTCTTGAATTACCATTGGTTCTTCCTAGTTTCAAGTTCCAAGCTCCCCTTTGATTCTTTTTACTCTAGATACTGTTTTCCCTTTACTTCACTTCAAAATAAGACTTTCTCCCTCTAATTCCTACACTTCTCTCTACACAAACTTTGAATTTATATGAGGGTCCATCATTGGGTCCCTAGGAAGAGGAATGAATGAATGTTGTCTTGGTTTCTTCAAGTTATGACCATCATTTGAGGCATTGATTCTTGAACTCTTTGATTCTCAATTTCTTCACAAAATGTTTCTCTTTTATGATTTGAACTTCGAATTAGAATACCATATCAAAGGTACTTCTATATAGGCTAAATTGTCAAAAGAAAATACTATGAAATTTGAACCTACTCTGAAAACTAAGTGAATTGAACTAAAATTTGAAGATGAAATGTGGGTTTTCTGTGACATCCCCACTATAATCCCTAGTTTAATTAATGCATAATGTAGATATGAATGTGACTATGGCCAAGCGATGTAATATGCAAAATGTGTTTTATGAATTTTAATAAATATAATGTGATACCAACTGTTGGGGATATGGACATAGATGAGAGATGATTAATCCACAAGAAAAGGGGAAATTCCTAGAGAGTGTCTAAGAGGGGTCCAAGTGGGAAATTATTTATGGGTATTAATTCAAACCCACTTTTTTGAATTTTATTACCATTGGGGAAAACCTTCTATCTTTTTGTTTGAGTGTACAAGAGCTCAATCATTGAATGCATGTAAGTGGGTGGGCGTGAGAAGTCACATCCCATAGTTATTGGGAGCATGGGGCTGAAAATACAGTTAACATTGGGAAGAGTGAGAAATCAACCTTCTTAGGAAAATAGAGGAAATTTGTATGGGTAGTAACATGCAATTTTAGACATTTAGTTTTACATGAAAAACAAGCACAATATATGGGAGAAGATCTTGGGAGATGGAGTAGGAAGGATGGGCAAATTCTGGATCATGTTGGGTTGTTTTTGGAGTTAGAAATTGAAGTGTCGAGTTGTCAGGCTTGGAGAGTGAACTTTTAAGTGGGTTTCATTATAACAACAAGTGTTTTCTATTGGTTGTTGGTAGTTTTCCTGGTAGTTAGTTCCCTTGAGTTCCTAGCAGATAGATTACTAGTTACATGTTCCAGAGAGACCCTAATAAATGAATGGGACAACCGATGGATTGGGAGAAATGAATGGGTACATTCCTTGGGTTGGGCATGTCAAGAGAAAGAGAGCTAGAGGAGATTCAAAACAATTGTAGGAGAATACCAGTGGGTTGTGGGATATTGAGAGGTGAGTGGACTATTAGAGGCACCATTCTCTTGTGGATTCCTAGCCCCAGCTTGGGGGGTGAATTGTTGTTGATATTTGGAACAATGGGTCTATGGTTGGGTAAAATGTCCTTTCCAAGCACTTGGTTGCACAAACACTTTAAAAATATAAGTGTTTATCTATTTTCTAAGTTATTCCATGAGTTTGATTGTTTTTCTTAACTCTGTGTATGTGAATGGTTTATTTGCTACTGTGAATGATTTTAATAGATGAATTCATGTTCATTTAGAACATTGTAGATGCATTTCATTATGGGTATCCAAATCTTGTTAAATATGTGTATAAATTGTAGCTGGTAAGCTACATGAATTAATTAGTTGAAGAAAATTTTGATTTTATATGTATTTTTGTGTAGTTTTCCTTGGTTAAGTTAGGGGATGTTACAGATTGGTGTCAGAGCTCAAGGTTCAACATTGTTCTTGTATGGGACATCAGCTAGCATGAATTGAGAAAATTTGTGGTTTCATATTTCGTCTTATAACGAATTTGGGGAAAAATGGTAAATCGAAGTGAAATCCCCAAATGATGAGAACATTTTGAGTTTAATTGCTCCAGAGAAGGAAAGAAGAAATTTTATGGTGTTGAGTTGCAAGTTGCAAGTTGCAGAGTTGATTTTGGCCTAGAGGATCGAAATCCCATGTGTTTCATGGAATCCGTAAAGTTTAGTAATCGATGGCCTAGATTAAATTCGACTGTGAAGATCCATGGTTGAGATTCAATCACAGATGACCCAAACAGTGCATCCTCAATAGGCCTCTAGGAAGAAGGTTTTAGAAAATACTTAGAGACATGCATGAGGTTGATTATGATGGCATGAACCTAAAATAAGAAGAGTCAGTGATTGACAGTTTCCTTAGTCGTCATATCTAGCATAGAAGTTGTTTCAGAAAGACTCGCTCGGAAGGTTGGGCGTGTTTTTGGTGTCCGACGAAGTTCATATGACTGAGTTAAAGGTCAGGATTTTCTGTTTGTCCACGAAAATATAGACCGTCATATGTGAGAAATATCAACCGTTAGATTTCTCAGAAATTTCTATTCGGAAAGCTAGATGGTAACTTCAGTTTCCGATGAAGTCAGTCCGATCAAGGTAACTAGTGCGCAAATTGGGAACCTGAGATGATTGTAGTCATTGATCAACACGATTGTTCACCGTCCAATCTATCGAACGAGCATGTTGTCCTGGAAGGGCCAAGGGTGGAAGAGAATGCCAAGTCAGTTGCCACATTAGTGTGCCATGTCAGAGGACATGTTAGCAAGGGTTGGCAAATCAAAGAGTGTTACATAGTAGTCATGTGTAGGTCCTTGAGAAGATGGTTTATGATGGTTTTAGAAATGAGTGTTTCCAATGGCTTCGAAAGGGATGGTTCTCCATACTCTTCGGAAGAAGGTTTTCAAAAGGTTTATTCGGGGAGAAGGTTTTCAATGGGTGATTCTGACAGAGCGATCCTGATAGGCTATTAGAGTTCGAAATTAAAAAAGGTCAATGGACAAGGAAAACCCCATTTACGATGGAAGTTTTCCAATGAGAAGAGTCCGATAGTGTTCAGAGTCTATATTTCAGAAGGATATGCAAGAGGGGGAGAGTTATTTGTTCCCATGGGGGGAACCCAAAAAGAAGATTATTTCGATAGGTTGTGGGTTCAAATTAACATGTTACAGTAGTAAATTAGTAAATTTTCCATGAAAATTCCTATTTTTGAAGGTCTTCACCTTGCAAGGCATTTTTTTAGGGCCTAAACAATGTTTTTAGAAAATTAAATTTCACGAAATTGTGTGTATTTCCAACACATGAATTTTCTACTTCTAAAATGAAGAGCTTGAGGAGAGATTTCCAATGAGCTATTTTGAGCACAAAACAAAGATTGTATGAAAAAGTTACATCCTAAATAGTCAAGGGTAAAATTCAATACCATATTTCTTTTAGAGGGAATAACTCCTTGCTCAAGAGTCAATTTGGGGCCTAGGAGTAGTGTATGGAAAGCTCATGGATTGTATAAGTCATCTATGGATCCATATTTAAATTCTAAGTATCTAAAATAAAATGTGTTGGGAGAGAAAGAGAGCACTTGTAGCATACAGGGTTGAGAAAGGGAAAATGGTCAAAACTTTTGAAGACCATAACTTTCTACTCAGAACTCAAAATTGGGAAAATGAATAGTAGATGGAAATTTCTTAAGTAGGAGAATCCATATATTAACCTAGAAAATTAATTTGAGTAGAAAATTTTGTAATCAAATCAAAATAATATGACTGGTGGCATTAAAAAGGGCAAAAAAATTTATGCATTCTTTTCCAAAATTGTGTGTATATATTTTTGTCTAACATAAATTTATTTGCATGCACATTTTCTGCAGAATTGGAGGTTCATAAAAGTGGTTTGGTTCTTATATGAGAATCACAATAATGAAATATTCCCAAGGGTCCTACAGTATTGAGGAGGAATTCAGAGGTCTACATGTCAAAATGGGGAATGATGAGACCAAGTCCAATGGAAGAAGAGACATGCAAGAGCTTGTAACTATGAGGATCCTATAGAGAGAAGTGCAGATTTATAGAGTTGATAATGAGACGATTATGAAGGCTCATGAAGAGATAATTCCGAGCTTGGACATGTTGTAGAAGAAATCTAATAAAGACTCTGACACAAAGAAAGAAGCTAGTGCTAGACAAGTGATAGAATCCAAATCCCATAGAAGAAGGGATGGGAATGGGAATAATAGGAAGTCCAAGAGTAGGAGCACGAACCATCATTCCCAGAGAAATCCACTAGGAGAGATCATGCTAGTTCAGGGCTAGTGAGAAACCCAAGTTTGTTTCCTGTTAGGAGACATAGGAGAAGGCCCAAGGGAGACATATTGCAAGGTGAAATCAAGAAGATCAAGCCACAAACTTTCGATGGTGAGCATAGGAAGGGAGAAGAGGCCAAGGCATGGATGTTGGAAATGAAGAAATATTTCCAGTTGCATGATTACCCCTCAAGGGTAGAAACAAGAATTGTGACCTACCACTTGCAAGGAAATGAATCCATGTGGTGGGATCAACTTAAGCAAGCTAAACATCTATATGAGAAGAGGATCTCATGGAGGCAGTTCAAAGGATATTTCCAAGAGAAATATTTGTTTGAGAATTACTATGAGAGGAAGATGAAATATTTCTTTGAACTCAAGTTGAGAAGCATGGAAATGGATGAGTATGAGAAGAGGTTCTTTGAATTTCAAAAGTACGTGAACTTCATAAAAGATGAAAAATTCAAAATACAAAGATTTCTTAGTGGGTTACCCTCTTTCTACAATGACAAGATACAATATGACAACCCAAATACTTTGGAGGAGACCATAAGGAGAGAAAAACATCTCTATGAGCAAAGCAGAGGGAGGCCAGTATTCCAAAAGACTTGGAATGAAAAGATGAAAGGAAAGAGGGATCAAAGGAAAAAAGGTTTTATGCCACCCTTTTTCAAGAACTACTCCCAAACAAATTAAAAAGGATATTCAACCCAAAATGGGCACAAGATAACATATTATTTTGGGAAAAGGCCAAGGAAACATCATGTACAATGTTGGGGATGTGAGAGGAATCACTTATATAGGGACTACCCTCACAAAGGTAAAAGAATGGTGAATTTCCACAATATTCAGGAGGTTAAAACAATTGAAGACATGGGAGAAAGCATGCCAAGGATTTATGCAGCCTTGGAAAAAAAACAAGAAGAGTATCAATCCCCCATGATTGAAGTGGAAGGTAAGAGAAATAATCAACCTATAACAATTTTAATTGATTATGGAGCTAACCATAGTTACATAAACTCTAACATTATTGAAATATTTCACTTACAAAGGAGTAAGCATAATAAATATTGGTTAGTTCAGTTAGCCACATGGGCTAAGAGAAAAATCAATGAGTTGGTTAAAGATTTCCCAATAGACATGAATGGACTCAACACAAAGGTAGATTGCAACATTATACCTTTGGGTTCATATGACTGTCCAATTGGCATGGATTGGTTGGAAAAACACCATGTTGTCCTAGATTGTTACAACAAGACAATAATTTGTCTTGATGAGAAAGGACAACAAGGTAACATTCAGGGCATTCTGAGAGTTGTAATTGTTAGAGAAATTTCATCCATGCACCAAAAAAAGAGCTTTAGGAAGGGATGCCAATTTTTTGCAGCCCGCATGGAAGAGGCAACTAGAGATAAAGTGGTAAGTCTTGAAGACCATCCAGTCTTGAAAGATTTTGAAAATATTTTTGAGGAAATCCTAGGATTGCCACCAAAGAGGGACATTGATTTCTCCATTGATTTGGTGCTTGGAGTTTCCCCAGTGTCCAAGACACCTTACAAAATGGGCACACCAAAATTGAAAGAGTTGTAGATGCAACTTGAAGAAATTTTGAGGAAGGGGTATATACGTCCATGTGTGTCACCTTGGGGAGCCCCAGTTCTTTTTGTAAATAAGAAGGATGGGACCTTAAGGTTGTCTATTGATTTCCAATTGTTGAATAAGGTCACTATAAAGAACAAATAGCCTTTGTCGAGGATTGATGATTTGTTTAATCAACAGAAAGGTGCAATAATCTTTTCCAAGATTGACTTGAGGTCAGGTTATCATCAAGTGAGGATAAGGGAAGGATATATCAACAAGTCAACATTCAGAACAAGGTATGGGACTTATGAATTCATGGTAGTGCCATTTGGACTATCAAATTCCCCAACCATCATGTGTCTGACTAATGGAGTGTTCAAGGAGTACCTAGACAAGTTCATGATTGTTTTCTTAGATGATATTCTCATCTACTCTAAGTTCGAGGAGGAGCATGAAAATAATTTAAGAATGGTTCTAAAGGTTTTAAGGGAGCATAAATTGTATTCCAAGTTAAGTGCATCTTTTATCAAAAGAAGATCCACTACTTGGGGCATATCATTTTAGATGATGGGATAGTATTCAATCTTGAGAAAATAGATACCATTAGAGGATGACCAATGTCAAGAAATGTGATAGAGGTCAAATCATTTATGGTTCTTTCCAATTATTACCAAAGATTCATAAAATGTTTTTCAAAGATTGCAAGCCCAATCACTTATTTGCAAAAGAAGGGAGTGAAATTTGAATGGAATTCCAAGTGTGAAGAAATTGTTTAGCAGTTGAAATATATTTTGACAAGTGCACCCATATTAAAAATTGCGGATCCATATAAAGACTTTGTGGTGTGAAAAGATGTGTGCAAGGAAGGGCTCGGTGGAGTCCTCAGTCAAAAATATCATGTGGTATGGTATGAGTCCTGAAAATTAAAAGAGCATGTGAAAAATTATGCTACACATGATCTATAATTAGAAGCCATTGTACATGCATTAAAAATGTGGAGACATAACCTCATGGGGAGGATATTTGAGCTAAGAACACACGACTGTGGTCTGAAACATTTATTTGGACAACCAACATTAAATACCAGACAAACTAGATGGTTGGAGTTTCTTAGTGACTATGGCTTTGAAATTAAACATATCAAAGGAAAAGAAAATCAGGTGGTTGATGCACTCAACAAACAATATTACCAACTTAACGAGAATTGTGACCTCAAAACGAGAACTCTAGCCCCAAAAACTCATATTTTTGCATAAAAAACATGAAAATCAACCCCAAATCAAAACGTGGTGCTACCAATAGCACCATTTTTTCAAACGGGTTCAAAATTACAACATTTTTCAAGCATGACCTTCAAAACTCATACAATAGCTTAGAAAAACCTTAAAATTAACACGTAAATAAAAAAACGATAACTAAAGAATTTTTTTCTAAACGTTAAAATTATGGCTCATTTCAACCTAATTGAAACCGTGGTTTCACAACTTTTTTTTTAAATGAAACAAAAAACACATTAAAAAATATATTCAAACCCAAATTATATAAAATAAAAATAAAA
>ML782680.1:0-15839 GCA_009831015.1 Picea engelmannii | reverse complement strand
GGAACATGCTAACAGAATGGGAATTGAACGTAGCACATAACAATTGCTACTTTTATGAAATGGATCACATAATGATGTTTGTCTTATTTGACACTTTGAGATCTTAATAAAGGTGTTTCTGTTTGATAAATCATGTTTTAAATATGTACGTACATGTATGAGAATAAATGCATAATGACAGGAATAGTCTCTAACAAGGGACATTATTGTTGGACCTTATGAAATCTCTCCTTGTTTACAGACTAATTTGAACAAGTTACTAATGTTGTGGTGCATGAAAGGGACTATGTCGTCTTATTGACATGGAACCGTCACGACTCGCATTACTAGGTTGTTTAATTATAGTATTATGATGACCAAACTGAAAACCAAGACGAATATGACTTATGGCACACCTAATGTCTACTGTATTAAACTCTGACATTAAGTTATCATATGTGCCAAGTGGGAGAATGTAAGATTAATTTCGTAAATGACCCATATGAAGAAACAGTTACGAAAAATTCCGCCTTGGTAATGGAATGGTCGAATCTCCTACTCTGATGGAAAGGTGGAGAATAACCGTCTTGGGGAAACCGGTCCTCTCTCTACCTATAAAAGAACCTTCAAGAATACCCATCACATTGATCTGAAGGTGTATAGTAGCAGGGTAAGAGAGAGAAACTAGTTTTCTGTTCTGTTCTGTTGAAGAGGGTTCTAAGCAAACTCAATTTCCAGTTCTGTGCAAGAGGGCTCGTAGCAAGAAGAAAAGAAGGTTCGAAAAATCAAATGGATTCAGGTATGAATGCAATTAAAATTCGCTGCAATATATACCAGGTTCAAAACTTGAAAGTTTCTAGATCCTGCAAATATGCTAACATTGGTATCAGAGCGATAAAAATAAATTTAAAAATTTTATTTGATTTTAAAATATTGTGCCAAATCTCTTGTTTAACTACGATTAGGTGATAACAAGCTCACTGGAAGTCTTCCTATTGAGCTTACAAAACAGGCAAATTTTTCTGTTATTGAACTCTACTAGAATAAATTTACCAGGCCAATTCCACCAGAGATAGGGAACTGCACAAGTCTAGAGAGGCTTGACTTATCCAATAATTATGTTGTAGGCTTCCTTCCTCCAGAGATAGGAAAACTGTCACAGCTAGACAATTTCAATATCTCCTTAAACGAGCTCATTGGAAGTGTTCCTCCAAAGCTTGTAAATTGAACTAAGCTCCAAAGGCTTGACCTTAGCAGGAATTATTTTACTGGTCATGTACTGCAAGATCTTGGCACTCTTGTCCATTTGGAATTGCTTATGCTCTCTGAAAATAGGTTGAGTGGAAATATACCTCGCTTGTTGGGGAATCTACCTCGTTTAACAGAGTTGCAAATGGGAGGAAACAACTTTTTAGGTTCTATACCCGGGGAGCTTGTTCAACTTTCAAGCTTGTAGATAGCTCTTAATCTCAGTCAAAATGTTCTTTCAGGAGAGATACCAACTGAACTTGACAATCTGAGTTTGTTGGAATTTCTTTATTTGAATAGCAATCAACTTGTTGGCCAAATCCCTGCTTCATTTGCACATCTGTCTAGTTTGATGGTATGCAATGTTTCGTATAATAAACTAACAGGCCCTCTTCCACAGAAAAAACATATTCAAGAATATGGATGTGACCAAATTTATGGGAAACAAAGGACTATGTGGACGATCTATGTTTAATGCATGTGAAGGTCTGGATGCACAACCATCCAATTCTTTCCCTGTGTTGCCCGACACAAAAACCTCCACAGAGAAAATTGTTGGTATAATTGTTGCAACAGTTGGGGGGGTCTCTTTGTGTATCATGGTGGCAATTTGTTGGTTTATGAGAAAGCATGTACATGTGCTTGTTCCATTTGAAGACCATCATAAACCTATTTCTTCAGATCTTTACTTTTCCCCAAAGGAGGACTTCAGATTCCAGGAGCTTGTAGATGCAACTAACAACTTCTCAGATAGTGTTGTGATTAGAAGAGGAGCTTGTGACACTGTTTATAAAGCAACTATGCCTTCTGGGGAATTTATCGTTGTCAAGAAGTTAGCTTCTAATCGTGAAGGATCCAACATGGAAAATAGTTTCAATACTGAGATATCAACTCTTGGTAAGATTAGGCATCACAATATTGTGAAGCTGTATGGTTTCTGCTATCATCAAGAATCAAATCTTCTTTTGTATGAATATATGCTAAATGGTAGTTTGGGTGAAATTCTTCATGGGAATGCTTGTATATTAGACTGGGACACTCGCTACAAAATTGCTCTTGGGGCAGCAGAGGGTCTGTCTTATTTACATAATGATTGCAAGCCACATATTGTTCACAAAGATATAAAATCAAATAATATTCTACTTGATGAGAATTTTGAAGGGTCTAGTCTAAATGTTTGGTTCAAACGGTTTTTAGTAACAAATTGAGGGCCAAATAACCCGATCTTCAACTAGACTTCACCATTGAAATCTAACGTTTTCTACCATCTCAAAATTCTCCCAATAAAGGAATTTACCAGGAATTACAAAGCAGTGTATAATATATTCAAAAGCAGATACCAACAGAAAAAAGCTTGAGGTTGATCAAGTTATTCCTCGCAATTCATTGAATCGGTAAACGTAAAAAAGGGCAAGGAAGAAGAGGAAATTGCTGGAACCAGTTTCATTCAAGGCTCTCTCTCTCTCTCTCTGGGAACACAACAAGAGAAAGAAATCTTTAGGATTCTTTGCATCTATGGTCTCCAAGGCCGAACGAGTGCTATCCCAAACCCAATCCTAAAGCCAACTCCAAATAGAATGGGTTCTTTAAATGTCGGGGCTCACCTGGGGAGGGAAGATAAAAATATTCTTGGGCAGCCTTTTATTTTGCATTGTTCCTTATTTTTTTCTATTTGCAGGGACTTGGTCGTCTGGTGCCTAAGCTTGGAATGCTTGAACATTTGCAACATCTGTAAGCCTGTTCTTTTACCATGGAAGAACACCAACTCTCTGGATAGTCAACACAAGAACATCAAGCACCTATGACCTCTACACATTTAGCTGATGATCTCTTTTGCAACTAAAACCTGTGGACCTGCGGGATTAATGTGGGTAGAAAATTTTTCAGTAACTTGCAAAATTGGGCTCTGAGACAGGGATTTTGGATTGGCCAAGGTGATTGACATGCCACAATCAAAGTCCATGTCTGTTGTTGCTGGTTCATATGGTTATATTTACCCTGGTAAGATGCGTCTACTATTTCAGATGGAGCCGCTCAGGCAGTCATAGGGAGGTTCGAATCTCAATGGACAGATTGTTTGTATGTAAAGGTGGATATGTGTTAGGTGGAGAATAGGTTGCAGGGACATGTGGTATATGTGGTATTGGTTGATATGTTAAAAATGGTGGTTTCCCAAAACTTGTCAACTAGTTGAAATAAATGTGAAATAAAAACATGATAAGAATAGGGAATGGAGTGGTAAAGTGGAAAAAATGGTTGTTTTTGAAAACCTTTCAACCTGTTCACATGTTTTCTACAAAACCAATCCCTAAGATATGTCTTAGGCATAATAAACTATAGTTTTTAATTTGTTTTTTATTATATATATATATATATAACATTTTAAATTGGTGATAAATTTAGTTTTTTTCCCTTTTTTAAATAATTTTTTTTTATTTTTTTAGTTTTTATATATAATTTTAATTGTTTTGTTTTCCTTAGTTTTTTTAGTTTTTAATTTATAAAAATTATATATATATATATATATATATATATATATATATATATATATATATATATATTAAAAAATAGTGTTATTTAATTACAATTATTTTTTATGTATTGATGTAAAGGTAAACAATTTGTTAAAAATTATGTTTTCCACTATATTTTAAAAGTACAGAACTATAAATTAATTAAGGAGACACAATTATATGAAAAATCTTAATTTCAAAAAAGTAAATGGTAAAAAATATTTGTAAGATTGAAAGAAGTATGGAAAAATTGACTAAAAACACCTTTGAAAAAAAATATATTAAAAATTTGAAAATAGATGAAAAATAAACATTAAAAACAATATTGTGGAAATATTATGGATCAGAAAATTTAAAATATCAAAATACTATCTAAAGAGGGAGGGGGGTGGTACAGGTAGCACCATTTTTAAAAACGAGGTAAAAAATGTGACCCTTGAAAAAATGAGAACTCAGAAATTTTTTCATTAAGTTGGTAATATTGTTAACAAAAGAACTCATGAAATGCATGTTTCAACCATCAACATGTATAGAAAATATTTAAAAGATAAAATTGCAACAAATTCATATAAGCATTATTTACAAATAAAGGAAAATTTCCAACAAAGTAATTTATAACAAAAATTTAAAAATCATGAATTAAAATAGGATGGAATCATCTTTTACAAAGGCAAGGTGGATGTGCTAAATTTCATGGAGCTGAAATGAGAGAAATGCAAAATGTGTCATATGTTGGGCACCCAGGATATCATAAATCCATCACAGTTGTAAGGAGATGATATTTTTGGTCGGGAATGAAGAAAGAAGTGGCTAATTACATAGCTCAATGTCTAGAGTGCTAGAAGTTAAAGAAAAAGAAAATACATCCAGTGAGGCTGCTACAACAATTGCCCATTCCAGAATGGAAGTGGAAAGTGGTCACAACAGATTTTATTACAAAGTTGCCCAGAAGAGTGAAGCAACATGATTCCATCATGGTGGTGGTGGACAAATTGACTAAGACAACACATTTTATTCCTATAAAGACAACACACAAGGCAACAAACATTGCAAAGATTTACATGAAGGAAGTCACTAGGCTACATGGAGTGCCTAAGGAAATAGTTTCAAACGAATATTTCAAGTTTACATCCAAATTTTAGCAAGGTTTGTTCAAAGGATTTGGGACAAGTCTGAGTCTTAGTACGACATATCACCTAGAGTCATTAAGATAATTGAAGACATGCTCAAGATGTATGTGATGGAACAACCAATGGGAAGACTATATCCACTTACTGGAATGTTCTTATAATAATAGGTATCAATCCTCATTAAAAATGAGCCCATTTGAAGCTTTGTATGGAAGGAAATGTAACACACCAGTGAGTTGGTATAACTGAACAAACAAAGCTATCGTTGGGCCAGAATTGTTAAAGGAAATGGAAGAATAGATGACAAAGATCAGACAAAATTTAAAGGCTTCCCAGGGTAGGTAGAAAAGTTATGCAGACAAAAATAGAATTTTCATAGATTTTAAAGTGGGCGAGCATGTTTTCCTAAAAGTGAAAGCAAAAAGAAGTTCGATAAGATTGGGTTAATGTCCAAAGTTGGAAAGGAGATATTGTGGACCTTTTGAAATATTAGAGAAGACATGGCCAATTGTTAGATATTATGATCCTAACATACTTAGTATAATAGTATTTTATCATACTTAGGCTTTTCTAGAATGTATTTTGTTAGAATAGATAATAAGTCTAGAAAAGAGTCACTTTTTCAGAAGCAACAAAATAGGAAATTGATAAAATATTTATTCAATGTACATGGACACTTATCATACTCACATGATTATGTGATAAGAAGTCCATAACAAAAATTGGCTTAAAATTAGTATGATGAGCTTATTTAAGCTCTTATTTTCTCATGTGACAGTAATGTCGGAGATTATAAGCTCTTGCATTAATCATGTAATTTCTTTTCCTTCTTTAATAAAATTTGTGTGTTTGAGGAAACTTCTTCCATCATTGTGGTATAGAGGAGATTCAAAATGAAAAAAACATTGAAAAACTTGGTCGTGGTATTAATTAGCGGTTACAAGACTTCATAAAAATAGTGAGCATTCTGGTTTGATGATTTTTCTTCCTGGACGTTCAAAAGGAGTTATAATTTGTGAAGGTAGCTATTTGTTTTGTTAGTAACCAACATATACCTCTTCCTTCCATTTTAACCTTGACAGTCTAGCATTTCCCTTCACCGTTATGAAGGGAATCTATCAAACTAATATAGTTCCAATTCTTTATAACCTTGTATGGTCCATCATGAATTTCGACCTCTATAGGATATCTTCCATTTCCTAGGTTGGAAGATTCTATCACCAATGCATGCAATTACATGCTTTTGTGGAATTGCTTGACCCTATCTCAGTGTTGCTCCTATAGACCAACCAATTCATGCGTACTACATTTGGAACTCACACCCACACTTTTCTGGCAACTTAAGGTTCTAGCAATTAAACCAAGAGTTGAGTTTTATAAATTACAACAGTTTCATTTGTTAGCATGTCCCGATTGATGGAAGAGAGAGTTCCCATTAAGAACTAATTTTGACTTTGACGCACCTGAGCAGCTACAACAACATTCAAACCCTCGACAGAAATCGATCCAGCTCCCACGCAACAATCAAACCCTCACATAACAGCTTAGCCCTCACAAAAAAACGATCTCACGGCTCTCACAGAACAGATCGGCCCTCATAGAAAAATGATCTCACTCGACGGTAGAACAGAACAGAAAAATCGGTTCGTTTTTTATTTGGAAAATCTGACTAGATTGTTGCGTTGCAATGTGTTTTTCCCTCGCTGGAGATAGACGATCTGCAACCTATCACACAAATGACATGTCTATGCATCAACACGCGTAAAATCGCCTCAAGATCTTGGATCCTAGGTTTGCCAGTTGTGTTTGTTGGCCAGATTTGGGCGTTTTTCAAACTCATGCTAGGTATATATTTTTTAAAGGGTTTATATGTCAATTAAATAAAAAAATAAAAATAAATTATTTGGAATATTCTATGAATCATACATATTCATTGGGAGATACAAGCAAGCAAAACTGGCTTTGTATTTTTCATTAACAATTTGATGATATTTGTAAATTGAAGTAATTATCTTACTTCAAAAGGGACCAACACAAGAACATTACAAAGTGGGGATCACTATAAAGCTTTCATGCACACTATATTTTAAAAGGAAAAGCCAGTATTCATATTATATATTTTGTAATTTGAAGGGGCGTTAAGAGAGTAATACAGTTTTTGATGTAATTGAAGTACTTTATTACTTCAAGTGGAGCAAGAAGGTCTTTTTTAAGGAGAATGTAAAGTGGGGATTAAGGATCATTATTCAATTTTTCAAGCAAGTTGTATTGAAGTATTATTTTACTATGGGGAATTGAAAGAATTTGAAATCCTTATTTCTTCTGTATTTACGGAGAAATAAAAGGGATTAAGAGTCAAATTTTTTAAAGTAGATTGTACCATATTCTTTACTCAAGAGTTGATTAGAGTTTACAAAGCTCAATCAATATCTTTTCCAAGCGACTATACGAGGGTCAAGGCCAAACCTTGATAGTTTGTCTTTTTGCAATGTGTGGTGTTTTTTGTCATTTTCTTTTGTGGTGTATTATTTATGACGTATATTCTTTCTTTTTAAATAAACATTCACAATGTCCAAACTTATAAATTTTTTTCCAAGTCTGACAAACTCGAAGGCTCAAAAAATTACAAAGCATGGAAAATGTTGATGTTTTATATGATTCTCATCTCTTGATAGTTATTGCCTTATGATTAATAACAAGATTCACTTTCATACACCAATTATCATAACATAACTATACACTAAAACTATCAATTATAAAAATGCAACAGCAATAATAAGATCTAGAGATATTAACCATGCACGGTAGACACAAGAACACAAGAGTTTATCTTAGGAAACCCAAACTTGGGAGAAAACCCAACAACCTTTCTCTAGAAGAATTCAGTCCAAGATATTACCAGTACATCACCATCAATATCCAAAATACCATACAGAGAAGATCCTCCCCAAGGATAGCATCACTAAGACGTAGCTCCTCAATAATATGACCAAGAATAACCAAGAAAGAGCTTCTCCAAGTGTAGTGCACTCTGCAAGATTACCAATAACCCCAAAATAGTGAAACTTCCAAAACTGCAACTGCAACTTCCTTGTGTGCACTATAGAAGGAGTTGTCTGATTGTCAAAATGAAATGAGCCAGTCTTATATTGATACTGATCCGGGCACCATTATGGGGACGACTTCTTATTTTTGAGTCTTCAATTTTTTTATTATTTTTTCTATGGGGCTGACATCTTTTCTTGGGTCTTCACTTCTTCCTGGGGCTTCTGTAATGGTGTAGATGGGTCTTCTTGTACTTTCTTATGGAGAATGACAGCCAAAAGTTGCAAATCTCCAACACTCCCTCTCAACGAGGGAGGCATTCTCCATACTTGGATTTCTTTTGTCATATAAATGTTGTCTTCATGAGCCACGTTTATGTGCCATCTCTGCACATGTATTCCATCCCATAATATGCATGTGATAGCATCTCAAGTCCATCCACTCCTTGATAGGATAAGGACTACACCTAGGACATTCACCACTAGCAGAGCCCCGTGAGTGAATGAATCATTACCCTTAGTCATATCAGGACTAGCATATCCCCATGCATGACCAATATGGGATAATGTCTTCCTAATGCGTATCTGGGTCACTCACCACTAGGAAAGTCATGTGGATGAGTGAATCATTCTCCTTTGGTCATATTAGCACTAACATAGCCCCGAGCATGACCAATCTAAAAACAATGTCTACCCGAACCTGGAGAACATCAACATACCTGGAAGATTCACCACTTGTAGAGCCCTGTGAGTGAATGAGTCATTCTCCCCTTGGTCATATCAACGCTAGCATAGCCCCATGCATGACTAATCTAGGGGAATGTATGCCCAATGTTATCAACATACCTGGACCATTCACCACTAACAAATCCCCATGAGAATCATTCTTCCTTGGTCATATCAACACTAGCATAGCCCTGTGCATGACCAATCTAGGAGAATTTATGCCCAATGTTGAAACATCAACACTCACCACTAGCCAAATCAACATGGCTAATCCTGTGTATCATCCTCCTAAGCCAAATCAACATGGCCACTCTGGGAGGATATCTAGAATTTTCTTATATGTGGATAAGTATTGGAGCTTCACTACTCCTTTCTATACCATGTCTCGGATGAATACCTGAAAGAAGATTCTGAAGCCAAGCTTTTGAAGCCACACTACTTCACAACATGCGATACTGACTAGGATATACTCCTTTGATGTATTGAGTGCTACATAAGCTTGCTTCCAGCTTATCCCAAAAATCGTAACTGATTCCAAGCCGAATTACCACCCTGAGGTGCTCAGTATGTCTACTGCACTTCCTACTCAATCAGAATCTATATATCTCTGCAACCTCACTTCATCACCTGAGAAAAACCATATCCAAATGTACTGTACTTTGCTTCCACCCACTAGAACTACCTTGGGTTCAACCAAATACTAGCTCAGGGTGCTCACTGCAAAGAAAATATTTTTCCTGGCATTAACCATGTACATAAAGGATCCAATTAAGTTCATGTACATCGTGGGATCCACCAAATATGAATATGAAGTAGAATCACTCAACTTCTTCATATTTTTTTTATCATAGGTGTAGTCATGGAATTGCAGTCCATAATATCAAATCTCATTAGTAATATCACATTTGATCTCGTCACACCTCTAATCCAAAGAGTACATTCGCCCATGATCCTCCATCTTGAAATCTGAGGGCAAATCCCTTTGTCACTAGAGTAAGTCTTGTTGTCTAGTCTGCCTCACTGGTTGCTCCCTTTGTGACCGAGACAAAATCCAAATCCAATCCTCGTGATTGGCTACCTCCTCTGTCACTATAGCAAGATCACATCTCATCGAAGCCTCCTCAAATCATGAAACTTTTCTACTAGTCTTGGAAGATGTCTCTCTCCCACCTGAATCTAAGGGGGAACTCTCTCTGAATGAACGACTCTTCCTCTGATTCAATTGATTCTCTCTAAGATCAGGATCACTCTGATTCTGTACATTCTTGGTTAAAACCAAGCTCATCAAGTATCCATCTAACTTGGAGTACCATTCTCCCTCTGAAATATGACTCCCTCCAAGTCTGTACAATATTTAGATCCATCTAGTTGCTTTGCATCTTCTGAAGTTTGATCTCCAATGAACTATCTTGGGAGGATACTCCTCCCTACTAGATCTCGAGGGATGAATCCCTCTGAACTGGTATTAGGTGGGGATGTTTTCCACACCTCTAGTGTAGCCACTTGCTCCTCCTTGTCAATCTTAATGTGGAACACTCTGTATCCCCCAAAAGTTTCCTTCTTTTCAGAAGGTTCTAACTTTTTCTTTTTCACCTTCTATATATGGATGTATATTTTTATGTATACAAATCCATGTATGGATAGCCTACTCCATGTCTCAAACTAGATACCATCTAATCCATTGCCTCCTGCAACAGTCACTATAGATGCCTCTTAGAGCTACTACCCGTGACCTGTCCGAAACAAGATTAATAGCAAGGGAAAATAATAGACAAGAGCAATATTCTTATGAATAGGAAATAGGAACAATAATAAAAAATGGGAAACATGAACAACAATTTTCTAGTGTTGTTATCAATCATTCCTCTGGGGAAACTTTCCCAGGACAAAGACAACAACCAAGAGCATCTCCTAGAAGAGATCAATTTCATCTTGTAAATAAGTGCATCATTACTACTAAACAATGAGCCTTTACATAATGATCATTGTACTAATAATATTCAAAACATTTGATAGAAAAAGTACTTAGTAGTAATAGAACTCTAAAGACCGTTGTCCTGGCTACAATATTTATTTAAGATGCAACAATAAAAATATTAAAACCTGATATGCAAACCTTGAGTCTTAATTGCTAGGGAGGGTGCATTATTACTCTTAATGCATTAGATCATATGATCCATTTGGGTCATTGCTTGGACAAGGTCCCTTGTACATACCCTAAAAACACCCTCATATTATGCTAAATAATATAACTTGGACACATATATATAAGTGCATACCTATGAAATTTGTAGCACCATCTAGCTTATTTTCTAATCTCAAGGTTTGCACAACTGGAAACTGCAACTCGCAACTAGAAACTGCAACTGTAGCTAGAAACTGCAATTGCAACTGTAAATGGAAACTACAACTGCAACTGTATAGTGGCAATATTTCAACTAGCTCTGATACCATGTTGATGTTTTATATGATTCTCATCTCTTGATAATTATTTCCTTATGATTAATAACAAGATTCACTTTCATACAAGAATTATCATAGAATAACTATACACTACAAATATCAACTATAAAAATGCAACGGAAATAACAAGATCTAGAAATATTAACCATGCATAGTAGACACAAGAACACAAGAGTTTATCTCGGGAAACCCAAACTGGGAGAAAACCCAACAATCTTTCTCTAGAAGAGTTCAATCCAAGATATTACTAGTACATCACCATCAATAGCTAAAATACCATACAGAGAAGATCCTCCCCAAGGATAGCATCACCAAGACCTAGCTCCTCAATAATATGACCAAAAATAACCAAGCAATAGCTTCTCCAAGTGTGGCACACTCTCCAAGATAACCAATAACCCAAAAATAGCGACACTGCCAAAACTGCAGCTGCAACTGCCTTGTTCACATCGTAGAAGGAGTTGTTTGAATGTCAAAATGAAATGAGCCAGTCATGTATTTATACTGATTTGGGCGTCACTCTAGGGATGACTTATTATTTTTGGATCTTCAATTTTATTATTAGTTTTCCCGTTGGGTCGACTTCTCTTCCTGGGTCTTAAACTTCTTCCTTGGTATTCTGTAATGGTGTAGATTGGTCTTCTTGTACTTTCTTGTGGAGAATGACTGCCTGAAGTTGCAAATCTCCAGCACTCCCTCTCAATGAGGGAGGAATTATCCATACTCTGATTTCTTCTGTCATAGAAAGGTTGTCTTCATGAGCCATGTTGATGTGCCATCTCTGCACATGCATTCCATCCAAGAATATGCATGTGATAACATCTCGAGTCCATCCACTCCTTGACAAGAGAAGGAATACACCTAGGAAATTCACCATTAGTAGAGCCCTATGAGTGAATGAATCATTACCCTTGGTAATATCATCACTGGCATAGCCCCGTGCATGACCAATATGGGATAATGTATGCCTGATGCTTATCTAGGCCACTCACCACTAGCAAAGCCCTGTGGATGAGTGAACCATTCTCCTTTCGTCATATCAACACTAGCATATCCCCATGCATGACCAATCTACGAAGAATGTCTACTCGAACCTAGAGAACATCAACATACTAGGGCCATTCACCTCTAGTAGAGACCCGTGAGTGAATGAGTCATTCTCCCCTTGGTCATATTAACACCATCATAACCCTGAGCATGACCAATGTAGGGGAATGTCTACTTGATGCTATCAACGTACCTAGGCCATTCACCACTAACAGAGTCCCATGAGTGAATGAATCATTCTCCCTTGGTCATACCAACACTAGCTTATCCCTATGCATGACCAATATGGGAGAATGTCTGCCCGATGTTGAAACATCAACACTCATCACTAGCCAAATCATCATGGCTAATCCTGTGTATCATCCTCCTCAACCAAATCAACATGGCCACTCTGGGAGAATATTTGGAATATGCTCATCCATGGATAAGTACTAGAGCTTCACTTCTCCTTTTTGTACCATGTCTTGGATGAAGTCCTGCAAGAAGCTTCCGAAGCCACACAACTTCACGACTTGCAATACTCATTGTGATATATTATATCTTTTCTTATCCTAGAAATTGTAACTAATTCCAAGATGAATCAACACCCTGAAGTGCTCAATCTGTATACTGCACTCCCTCCTCAATTGGAATATGTATATCTATGTAGCCTCACTTCATCACCTGATACAAACCATATTCAACTGTACCATGCTTCATTGTGACCCACTGGAATTGCCTTGGCTTCAACCAAATACTAGCTTAAGGTGCTCACTGCAAAGAAAATATTTGGCTTGGAATTAACCAGGTATATTAAGGATCCAATCAAATGCTTGTACATTATGGGATCCACTAAATCCGATTCTGAAGAAGAATCACTCAACTTCTTCATATTTTTCATCACATGTGTAGTCATGGACATGTATACCATCATATCGAATCTCATCAGTATCCTATGAAAGAGGAAGATCTTATTTGATCTCGTCACACCTCTGTTATAGTCCAAAAATTCCACATCTGTGCATCCAATACATTGGCCCATGCATTTGTATACTTTTGCAAACAAATTGCTAAGGTTTCCTTCTAAAAAAACACTTTTTGGATAATGTACATGCCCTGATGCACTATTATACTGCGTACACACGCGTGATGCATGCTAGCTAGCCCGCATACATATGCTTGTTGCATGCTAAGTATCTCGCGTTTACCTCCAAAAGTTGCAAAAAATATAAAATTGCATGGATTCTGATGGAGTTTACGGGCTATGGAGAGTTTCCTAACCATTTTACCCCTTTTATCTTGTCCCCAAACTAAATAACCATCTTTTTATCATATAAAAAGAGGTCTAGGGGAGTCATTTAGACATATGAACAAGAGAATAAGAAAACTCTTCCAAAATCCTTTCCCTCTTATTGCCCAACTTTTGCATCTTGCTCTGAGTTTTATCCTCAACTTTCCCCTCCAACTATTCTTCCTATGCAACCCTTCCTTCTTCCCTTGATGGAATGTTGGTTGTGAGAATACTATGTGGGATTGGTGCACTTGGTTCCACGACAAAGGAGCCCGGACTTGGTTCATAGAACGATCTTTGCAAGCACAGGTTGTAACCTTTCGTCTTGTATATGAATAAAAGAGATTATCTTTGTCCCAAAACGCTATGTGTACATGTTCTTGTCTATTATGATCATTTACATTAATATTTAGGCTTTTGAGTGATTTTTAGAGATTGTATATGTTGTTTTGTTGTATTCTTAACCCCTTGCAAGTAAACTTTGGGAGGAGATCTATGATCTAAGAGGAAACAATAAGTGAAAGAGGTATACATCAATAGTAAGGATTCAAGGTACTCTTATTAGCCTTCTCTTCTCTCTTTCTCTTACCACTTAGTCTAGATTGTTTTGGGGTGGATTAGAGATAAGTCAGTATTTTAAGGGAGTTATCGATTTTCCTATTCCTTAGACTTAGTTTAGGGAGAATTTCCCCATAGAATAATTGGCGACTCCAGTGGGGAGTCTCTCTAGGGTCTTAGTGGGAGATCTTGGTTTGATTTGATTTTCAGTTTATTTCTGAGTTTTCTGAGTGTTTTGAGTAAGGTTGGGTCTCTGGTCACCTTCCAGGTGCCTACAAGCTTCCCTTACCCAAGTTGTATGTCCATATTTATTTTTAAAATTTGTAGAGGTGTATGCGCTTCTTTTCTCTATACAACACATGTACATATGCATTCTGCATTATATATAGCCCACATACATACACAGGTTGGCTATGCACAACATGCATCTTTGTTGTTTTGGAATTTTTTTCAAAAAGATTTTCCTTTTCCTACATGAAACTTGTGGTTCCCAGGTCTTCCTGAGTTCCGAAAGATTTTGTTGTTTGGGGTTTAGAAAATTTACAGGCTCAGAGTGTTTATGAAATAAAAAAAAGAAATCTTGTTGTCTTTTTGTGTTTCCAAGCATTTTTGGCTTATTTTTAGCTTGAATTTTAAGAAATATGAGTTGCATTAAAAAAAAATTATTCCTTATGGATGGGGGGGCGGGGGCACATGAATCGTGTATTCTGCAGTTTATTTTATCATCTTTTGTTAGTTATGCTTTGATTGAAAGAAAATAAATTAAAAAAAACTATTTTTTTAGGTCTCTTTCTTTCTTTGCATTGTTATTTGAAAAAGAAAAAAGAAATAGCATAAGGTTGTGTTTTCTTCTCATCTTGAAAGCATTTCAAAAGAAAAATAAGAAAGAAAATACTTTTGTTTGCTCTTTTGTTTCACTCGAAAGTTGCAATGTGCATCTTGCATGGAAAGGATAAAAGATTGCATCTTTATATTTGAAGGATTGTTCATGTTGTTAGCTTGAATCTCTTTTCCGTTTGTAGAATTAGTGTAAAGTCTTATTTTCCAGTGTTATAATAAGTTTCATTTTTGCAAGAGTCTCAAACAACATAAGTTGCATTTCCATTCCTTGAGTAAGAAAATCCTTAAAATGAATTGTCTAATCTAAAATATATTAGTAACACTTTTTCTAGGGTTTGCCAATAGCTTAGGATAGGGCCTTGGATTAGGTGTGGAGAGATAAACTCTCCAAGGCCAACCAAAACTTAACTTAGGTGTTTGTGCTAGGGTGTGAAAAATCCACCTTGTAATTAATCAATCCGAGAAGCTCCTCTCACATAGGAGTCAAACATGAGGTTGTGTGGAGGACGATGACAAAGATATCCACTCCTAATCTTGACAAATAGTTTGGGAGAGTGTGTATTGGGGGTGCATCATGTAGTGTTACTGGCCTAACTTGTGTCAGACCTCTAAGACACTTGAATCCATCCAAGGTACTCTAAGAGTGATTCTGGCGCTGTTTTATTTTAGGCCTCAAGAGGATCTTCAGGCTTAGTTACCTTGCCCATACACTCGCCCGACCGTCGATTGTACTCCCTTGGTTGTTGATTACAAGTTGGTGGCCTAGCTTCCATTATATAGGTTGACACATAGGTGACTGCGAGGGGTGTATCGCGGTACCTGAGGAAAATTTTGTATTCTCCAGGTGACACCCGAAGGGACCGTTGGTCGGAGGTCTAGGTAACTACTTCTCATGGCCAATTGTTTTCCTTTGTGAATTCTTTGGATGATTAGGAATTCATCTCCATGGGTTGGAAGCATTCATGAGGTTCATTTGTTTGGCTTGTATCTTTTTAGAATCTTCTTCTTAGTGGTGTTCTCT
>ML782679.1:448690-462109 GCA_009831015.1 Picea engelmannii | reverse complement strand
CAGGAGCTTAGACATTGTGTCTCCGAGGGCACACTAAGTGAGCCGGACTTAGCTCACGTTTGCAAGTGTGCATTAGGGCGACAACAATTGGCAGGGCCGACCTCTCACTCTGGGTGGGTAAACCCACCTTTAATTAATTCTGGGTCTTCAATAATAACTGTTGGGGCCGACTTCTTATTCTGCCCTTTATAATTGTCCGATGACCAATCTGCAAAAGGGGATTTGGTCCTAATACAATTACCGACATGATTAATCCTCAATGGGGATTAATCCAATGAATAAAATAACAATAATAATAAGAATACTCTTCGCAGTTACATTATTTCAACACTGTCCTCCTGTGTAATGTTCCCAAGCCATTTTTTTTCGTTTGGAACACTAGCTGACCACTGATTATCTTGTGTTTGTGTGTTTGTTTGCAGGTTATCTTCTTAAGTTCGGCCTTAGGTGAAATATTCTATGTTGCAAAAGTTGGGAAAAACCTTCTAGTTTTGGTATTGGACTTTCGTCAAACACTTTGCATGCTTCTGTATTTATGGCTGTAGGTGAAATTTGAATGGACAGCAGGCTGTCTCTTTGTTTTGTTTGCTGATATGTTAGTTTTCTAACCCCTTATACCTCCCCAATGAAGTGTCAAGTGCAATTTTTGATGTTTGGACAAAACCCATAAAATTATGATGAAAAACATTCACATTTAGAGGAACCAATTCACTAAACAGTGGCTGTTCTTTATTTAATATCAATGCTGTACCAATAACAGTAAAAATGAGGTAGAAATACCTCTCACAATTGAAGAGGATGACTGAGGAATGAGACTAAGAACCTTAGATCACATACAGCCCTGAGAATAAAGCCCAAAACTGTCCACACGTGCTGGTAAGGGGGACGACCCAGGTGATTATTGCAGCGACCTCTGATTGGAATGGTCCAGCAGCTCCAAACTCAGCAAGATGCCACTCTCCACACAAGATACGGTCAGCCAATGGATAACAACCAGCAGCAACCTCCCCTTATCCCTTCCACGCAGCTCCAGGAGAGACTCACGGCCTCTGGAAATGAGGAAAACGGCCAGCCAATTAAATATGCAGCTCCAGAAATATGATCAGCAAGGGGGTGCGCCCAGCCAAGGTCCCCACGACTTGGAAAGGTGTCAAAACGGAGCCTCCAATTGACCACACGCAGCTGGAAATGGAGGACGCGTCCAACACAAGAAGAAGACGCCCAATACCTCCCACGTGCCGAAGAGGAAATGCCTCCTCTCTTCTCAGATCTGAAAAGGAAGTCTTCTCCAATCAATCTCCACGAAAACACAATGTCAATACCTGCAAATGAAAAGCCTGAATGGCTTCTCCAATCTCCCGGCTAGGACAGATGGTTTCACTGCCGAATCCGAGTGTCGAAATGGGTTTCCAGCTGAAACCCTCGTTTGCTCACCGAGCTCTTCTCCAAACTCAATTTCTCAAAATGAATAGTCAATAATACCTTTTCCACCTTCAACCGTCCTTTTATTCTTTCACTTTCTTTTTCTCCATTAAAATATTCATTTAATTAATAATTGGAGAGAAATACCCTCAAAGAGGGGTTTAATATTAATAAACTCACTTTTCCTAAGTTTTCACTTTATAATTCGAAAGTGACTTTACCAATATCATTTCCCTAACTCATCCGTCTAATGGTTTACGGGAAACTTTGTAAACCACCACAGTATTCTGACTGCCTAGGGAGAATGGGACATTACATTAGGGTTTATATTCAGTTAACAAGCATAGATCTGAAGATTTAATCAATGGAAATATAAGATATAACCAGTATGCAAGATATGGAACCAAACAACATAGATCTGACCTTTATTAATATGATAAGCAAGAACCTGATACAAAGAGGATGCAGATCTGGAATAACATCAGATAGCTCCAGAAGATAAGATATGAGCGGCTACAAAATGCTCCCGACAAGAAGATACAAGCCTTCGAAGGCTGAATACAAAATGAAGATCAATATAGAAGAACCAGGGTGTAGGCCAAACCTCCCCTTGCTAATGGCACGCCCTCCTGAGAAGCTGAGAAGACCCATAGTTTCGACCTAGCTAAAGGAAGCCTCCAAAGAGCATCAAACTCCACAGAATGATAGATCGGGCCAAGTAGAAGCCCTCTCTGAAGTCTCAAGCCAAGATGCCAAGATCTACCCCTCCAAACTGCTGAATCCTCAATCAAAACTGCGCCCTCCTGAACACTGTAAGCTCAATATTTCGGCCCTGATGAAGGAGGCCTCCAAATTCCTTATACTCCCTAGAAAGATAGATCGGGCCACTGCAAGTCACTAGGTGAAGTGTCCGGGTCAGATCTGAAGTGTAACCCCTCCAAACTAGCAGATCTGAATCACAATAGCGTCCTCCTTCTCTCCAAAACATGCCATTGCTCTAGGAAATCAATCTGCAAGAGAAACCCTCTCAAAATGCAATAGATCTGATGATTGAGGCCCTGCAAGAAGAACCCAGGTGCTAGAATGTCCAAAAGCCTTGTCAAGCTCCTGGATCAAACTTCTCTCCAAAGAATGATGCGCCCCCTTGCTGGAAACCCTCAAGGGTACGGCCTGCTGTTCTCCTGGATTAGTGATGGTACTCGTGGATGATCTAGAATGGTGTGGGAGGAGTATTGCATCCCCAAGACCAAGCTTGGAACAAGATGGGTGTAATCTTTCACCATCGAGTTGTTCTCTAGGGTTTGTATTCTCAAAACCCTGAAAACTGTGTGCTCAAGAGCCAAATAGAAAAATGCATAATAATCCAAGATCCCTGAGAAGTGCGCCCTAGGCTTTCCTTTATACCTCTTTCTATTCTTCTGTTGAGTTAAGCTAACCCTTAGGTTCAGCTCCTAACTCAACCTCAAGCACTCTAATCCTCCAGTGAGTTACTTTTTACCTTTTCAAGTCAACTTCAAATTATAACATTGGGTTTAGCTGACTGTTCCCCATGCTGCATGAGACTATAGTCTAGTGGGGATGACTAGACTACTGAGTCTCTCCAAACCTCTCCATCAAGAGGTGGGGGACATTACATCCCACCTGCCCTGGCTGTCCCAATAGTTGTCCGAATGGCTGTCCTCCCTGGAAATGTGGGTATAAAGGTCGGGGAATCCTCCCAGACGATGTGTAGGCTCAGACTGGTGAAGGGTGTGGACTAGCTCCGCCCTGAGATCCTCTGGAGCCACTGGCCCCACCTCCCTGGTGTCCTCCTTAACCTCTCACTCCTCTTGCAGCGTTGGCACCTATAGTGCTCATGCTATGGTGGATCATCTGTGTATTGATAGCCATCTGTTGTATGGCGTTTATCATGCCTCTCTATCCTCTAACTAGGTCTTTCAACATGGCTTGTGTACTGTCAACATGTGTCTCGGGGCCTTTCCCCCTACCCTCGAGTGTCTGACGCCTGTCACCCATAGTCCTCTCTATCTCGGCCTCTGTGTCCGAATTGATATGCTCTCTGTCCTCTAACTCTGGTTCTGTATCTGATTGAGTGTGTAAGGGAGTGTAATCCCTTCGGTTTCTATCTCTCCTATCTCTGCTATGACCTCTGTTGTACTGAATGTACTCGTCCCCACTGTGTCCTCGACCCTCTGGGTATTCTTCACCTGTTCTAGGAATTATGGGGTCATGAGAAGCACTTCTTCATAGGCTAGCAAGAAGAAGGCTTTGATACCACTAAAATATCCCTAAACCAGCTGATTTGGATATCTATTGCTGAATTACTGTCTTATCACTCAAATCTAATACTCTGGGGGTTTCTGGATGCGTTTGAGTTAATGTTTTAACATGCTTGGTGATTTTCGCATGTGTGTTTCATTCATTTATTGTTTTAGCAATATATATGATGGATGCAAAAGAAAGGACAACACATCTCACTAATATGTATTATGAGGAAAAAACAAGAAATACAATAATATGCTGGACGCAGATAAACTAGTCATCAGTTAGATCTCATGGATCGTCACTGGAATACAAAGAAACAACATGAAATACCCGTGATCAGAAGATGAAGGCAAATTTGTGCATGCACAGATAGATCGACAAAATGTAGTTCCGGAAGTTCACGACAACTGCTGCAGATACTGGAAAACTCGCCCTGATGGCTATACTCATCAGAACGGACTGGAAACTGTCCCAAAATGAGTGCCCTGGCCTCTAGGCTACTCTTGGTAACTGTCGGACTGAAGATCCGACCTCTAAAGCTTCGGATATCACCCCTTAGGGGTTTGGGCACCTCCTAGTCTGTGTGAGTGCACCCTAGTGATCCCACCATCGAAATCTGATGATGTATGTCTCAAAATGATTGTCCTGGTCTCCTTTGTAATGGGTCGGAAGGGTTTTCTCGGATCTGATCTAGAATAATCCCTGGAACCCCAAATGCACTTCCTCAAGAGTTGCACACTATCTGGCTGTCTGCTACGCTTTGAGAGATTCCACAGTTAGAAACTGATGACTGGTGTCTCAAAAGAAGTACCCTGGCTAGCTCTCAACTGGGTTGGAAGGAATCTGCAAGATAATCCTTTGTCTCGTGCAACTACACAAAACCCTCTCTCCAACCCTTGTGCCCTTACTGGTTGAGTTGCGCAATCACTGCAAACTGGATCTCTCGAATAACATTGTGAAATACTTAGATGGTATCTCCGATAGGCTAGGGTGTGTCTCTTAACACTGAAACCGATCAATGGTGGTGGTTTCCTCCAGAAATCCACAAAACAACAAGGGGGTCAATATTCTCCTCCTCTGGAAACTATCTCAACATGAAATCATAACATAATGAGGAATTAGGTTGAATTCCTCCCTTTATACTCTTCCTGATCTAATTCTCGGTTGACATCACTTAAGCTAGGCGCTTTTCCTTTTAAGGTGAGTAATTAATTAATTAAGTCGTCCCTCAACACCTTTTCAATCTATTTTTCCGTTGACTTTAGCTTAAGTGACTTTTCCTATGCTTTTTGGTTTAATTCATCGTTTAGAGACTAAATCACCCTTATTTCTCCTCTTGTTCCCTGTTTGTGCCTGACTATAGTTTACAGGAACAAATATACTACGAAGTCACTCCCTACTGGCCTACTCTTAGGAACGAGACATCACAGTCCTTTGATCGAGTGTTTTTTTTCCTCAGTTAATTAATCTGGCCGAACAGACCATTTTAATTATCCTTCAGTTTTTCTCTCACAATAATTCTCCAAAGTGGTGAAAAACGTTCTAATGATCGAGCCCAAGGGGTGACTAAGGTCTAGGAATGTTGTAAATGACCATGCTAGACATCTTCTAGAGTTTTACGGAATTCCGTCAAGCTTTGATGGTTTTTATTTATTTATTAAAATTCTCTATTTAATGAGAATTTTAATTATTTTTGATGTAAAATGTAAAAATTTGGTTCTTGGGATTTTGTATAGGGGTGTGAGTACTCAAAACAAATGGCAGAGGACCCCCTACACCCTTGGACCAAGTTTCAACTCTTTTGGACAAGCTTTGTTAGGTCTATTTCCATAAGGAGTCCAAGTCAGTCTAGACTCAACATTTAATTGCTTTTAATTGGCTAAGGTAAAATAGCCAAATATTGTAAAACATGAAAAAAGACATGAGAGAGAGAGGGAAAGGTTTCCTAACCTTTTTCCTAAGTTGGAAAAACAATTTTCCACTTAAAGAAGCCCCCCCCCCTCCCTGCTAAGCCAACAACTAAAGATGATGTTTCCCTAGGAAAAGTGCGTCCCCCTTGCTTAACTACTTGGTCAAACTCAAAAATTAAAGGGAGTTGACACCCAAAACCTTAGGTGCGCCCCCCTTGATGCCTAACTTCATTTTTGGGTGAGTGAAAAAGTGTTTTCCCCCTTCACATGTCACCCCTCAAACCCTAACTCAGTACCAAAACCCTAAAAGTGTCTCTTCCTTGACTTTGTCCATATATTTTGGATGTGTGACACTTGGAGCTCATCCAAGAAGGGTCTTTCCTCTCTCCGAAGTATAAAAGAATGCCTACCCCTCTTCATTTCTCCATCTATTTTCAGAGCAAGTTTATGCTGCCCAAATTTCTCCCACTCCTCTCTCTTTTTCTCATTTCTTCCTGTAAATCTTGTTGCAAGTATTTGCAACAACATTTTGCTCATTAATAGAAACGATTTGGAGGATATCTATGGTGCATTGGGAGTCTTCTTGATGCTATGCTTAGTCTCTCATGAGGTGATATCTTGCTTTGTTTCTTTTGTGTTCTTTGTTGCATTGTCTAGACTAGGAGATCCAAGCAAAGTATTTTGCTTGGAGGAAATATATAGTAGTATTGCTATTTATTTTTGTGAGTTATTTCATAAGATTTTACAAAGTATTTTACAAGCTCTTTTGATGTACTCACCTCCTTGTTAGTTTTGTGGAAAATATTCACTTTGTGCAGGTCACCAAGGGGTTTGAAGAAGTAGATCCCAGATTTGAGAATTTACTCCTCCAACCTACATAAGCCTCAAATAATTTTCTGTTTTCATTTCCTCTCTTTCCATTTGATTTGATGCAAATTTCTGTTCTGAAATAGTCATATAAATCTACTTTTTATGCTCAGATTTTCACTATAAAAATTTCTGTTTTGCATACTAATAGAAATTATTACGTTTTGGGTGTTTTTGTAGCATTTACAACAAGCTTTTGCTTGCTGTTTTTTGCATATTATTGCCAGATCAAGGGGAAGTTCTGCCCATTTTCATCCCCAAAACACTCCAAGAGAGCCCCCAAAGGCCTGGGTATCAAACCCCCTTCTTTCTCCTCTTTTCCAAGCATTGTAAGCAGCCCAAGAGAGTCTCTTGGGCTTGCATTCTTTTCCATTAAATCAAAAATCTGTATTGTAAGTTTGTTTAGTGCCTACACCTTGCAAAGTGATTTGGCTATGCCAATCCATGCAAAATCGTAAGGCTAGATCAATTAATTTTTCTGTTTTGCTTTTCCTTTGTTTGTCCTATTATCCCCGCTTTTTAGGGATAACTAGGAGATCATGTCTCAAGGCCCATAGGTCCTAGACATGGAGTACCGAGAGGAGGATTGACTTGAGCATGGCCCTGGAGGGCCCATCTTTTTCTTCTTCCATCAGCTTTGTCTTGTCAGCAGTAGCAACATCCATCACCATCGGCTTGATCCTATATTAGAAGAGGTTCTTGCTCCATGAGGTAATTGGTCTAGGTATCATGGTATGTGTCACTTTTGATCATTGAAACCTTTAAATATATGCATCTGATTCCTTTTATCTCTAACAACTGCTTGGATCTTACATCAGCCTACATGACCATGCTTGGGGAAATTGAATGGGTGCCCTAGCAAGCCTGTGCCCATAGGTCTTGGTTTGCCACTCGGGGGATTTCTGAAAATCCATCGTCTGCTCCCATCATAGCACCACCGTTTCATCTTATCACCCGCTCATCTATCCCATTCCCCTTGTCTGGGCATTGGGTTGACCTATTTGTAGGATTGCACCTTATCTTGTGGGAAGAAGGGGCTAAAGGCCCAGAAGGTAAAAGCAACCGGTAAAAGACAAAAGCCTAGAAATGAAACCTCGAGATGCTTCACCCAGGGATCCCCGAGAAGGCAATAAAAGGCCTCTCAACAAGAAACAAGAGGGACCCAGAAAATAACAAACAAGACCTAGTCAGAGGATAGGGGGTCTCATCACGAGTCAGCCTATTAGGTTCATGGGTACCTAACAGTATAACATTGCCACCATCTGGTTACCGCGCCAGGGCAGTGACCTTTGGTTGCATGGCCAAGGGAAAGGGGGTCTCATCACGAGCCAACCTTCTCATCTCTGTGAAAGTACTTGTGGGTAACACTGTCAGCTCTGGTCACCATGCCAAGGCAGTGTCCTCTGGTTAGCCCTTGAATAAAAAGAAAAAGAAGAAGAAAAAACAAATAAAAGAATAAAGCAAGAAAATGAATAAAGGCAAGAATGGGCTTGGAAAAAATGCATCCATGACAGGTACAGCTCGCCTTCTACAAAGGCACCCACATATAACATTATGCATCCTTGGCCCTCACTGCACCCACATGTCTGGACATCCCCTAGCCACATCACTTCACTTACATGGCTTGGATGAAATCTTCTTGGAAACTTTCCTTTTCTTGTGGACACTAACCCAATAAGACATCTTGTCTTTTTCTCCAATCTTGTATTGCAGGTTTTTGTAATGTCTTTGAGCTATTGACTGATGTATTAGGGTTTTTATGCATATGTTTAATAATATTGATGATGAGATGTGATTAACATTGCTATGATCCCGGTGACTAATGAGCCCATGGAGGGCGTAGCTTTTGATGTGCAGGACCATGCCCGACAGACAGGTATCATTTGGATCGGTACACATGGGGAGATGACCAGTTCGGACCTCCATGGGGCTGAAGAGCCCACTAGATGGATGCTGAGACTCATCAGGGGGTAGGGACAGGATGGAGATGGATTAGGGCTTTTGCACCAAAGAGGAAGAGGAAGTTCCATGAGAGGCACTCCGGCCGGACTAGACCTGGGGGGAATGACCCCTTTTCAGTGGAACGCCAGCCTTGGAAGGCTTGGGACGTCATCCAGCTTCATGGATGTTTTTGGAGGCAGACTGGGCAGCAGTGGCACATGTGGCATGATGGAGAGGCCCCTGGGGGGCTAACGTTTTGCTGCTTGGTGTCTCATTTTTCCTAGAAAGGGTTAGCGCCTCCCTTGAAGGGGATTTTACTCTCATTTTTACTTGATTAGGGCTTTTTGCTTAACATTTAATGTAAAAACAATATGATTTTGACATTATGGCCTTGTCGACCTTTTTATGACCTAAAAAGTAAAATTAGGTCATTGATACACTATATATTGAGGGTTTTGACTCTCATTTTATCATCAATTGTCACTCACTCATAGTGAGGTCTGAAATTTGCGCCCTATTTGGGTTATTGGCTGATTTGAGGAAGGCGCACTTGTTGAAGGAAGAGATTTTTTGGCATTCTATGGTGTTTTTCTTGAAGGAAGGTGTTACAACTAGGGTTTGCATGATTATTTCTTGATAAATTGTAAGTATTTTTCTGCAAAACTTCTTGATTGAATGGTTGTAGTCTTATTTCTTACATGTATTTATAATTTGCTGAATAAAAACCCTAGGTGACAAGCACAAAAGTAGGTCCTTGTCTCATGTCCCCTGATAGAAAAACTTTTAGCCATTGAAGAAGAAGAAGAGAGCCTAGCCATAGCTACACTCCTTTTTCTTCTTCCCTTAAGCTAGCCGTACCTTTTGACTTCAAGAGGGAGAGGACTACCCAGGCCTAGGTTATCTACACCTAGGGCCGTTTTCTTTTAGGGTTTGATGAAAGAGCCTTGCCTTAGCAACACTCTCCCTCTTTAAACCCTCTTGTCTTGACTTTGTGTTTCATTTGAGCTAGCTGTCTGCCGGGAAGGAGGAGAGAGCACGAGGCCTTGCTTTAGCAACACCGGAGTGAGCCTCTCTCCCCTAGGGTTACGATTTTGAAGCCCTATTTTAGCAGCACTTCAAAACTTATCCCTCTAGTCCTTTAAGTCTCATCCCCTTCAACTCTTGCGCCCTTCATAATTGACTCCATTTAACCCTAAGGCACTGATCTCAAGACCTCCAGTGTTGAAGTAGAATTGAATCTAAACACTCTCAAACCTTTTGAAATTGAAACCGTAACTACACTAACCCTAGCCTAGACTAACCTACTAACCCTAAGTTGCTGACGTCATCTTTGAATATTTTATCTTTATTGCAGCAACGTTTCATCTTGTGAGCAATTGAATGGTAGTTGAAGGCATTAATTGAGTTAAGAAGTGATTTGTCAGATTGAATGCTGTATCATTCTAGTATTTATTGGTGAAGTGACATTACTGCTATTGCTATTTTGTAAACATTGACTTCGTCAACATTTACTTTCAAATTGCTCATATTGAATATCAGATAGTCATTGATTATTATGAAGTACTAACCAAGATTGCATGTATTAGTTTCCTTGTTGTATTGTCTCAAGCAAGTGCTTTTCTTTTCTTTGGTTATATCATATTATTGGCTGTTTAGCCGGGACTATCTGATTGGTGGTGATCTGTGAAATGGAATTTGTCCTTGTCCTTTTATCCTTTGCCCTTTCAAAACCCCAGGTCATCGGGGATGTCTCCCCTGGGCCTAGCCTCCCTAAAGAGAAAGAACCTACCCATCGAGGTGACATTGGGTGGGATAGGTTCCTGTTACGCCAGTTTGGCCTTCTACCTTATAGCCTTTACTCCTAGCTACAAATCGTGCGATAACATTTTGGCGCCGTTGCCGGGGAACACTGAGTCAATTCTCCTTAGACGACACTCTTCGGTCAAGCTTACCTGGCGACTCCACCAGGGTGTTTTCCCTTATCTTTTGATAGTTTCAAGAAAATTATCTGGCGACTCCACTAATGACGAAGCCAACGATGACTTCACAATGGGATCCTGGGAACTATAAGCCTTTAGACATGAGAAAAATCCCGGGATACCCACAACAAATACCCCCGATAGAAGAAAGATGGCTCCCTAAATTCACTGGTAGCGATGGGGAAAGAGCTGACTTTCACATGAGTAATTTTTATTCTTATTTTGGACTCCATCCTGTCAATGATGATGCCGAAGATGTAGTGATGAAATTTTTTCCAACCACTCTTCATGGGAATGCTAAAAGATGGTATGATGATCTTCCCGATGCTAGCATCACCTCCATGAACCAGCTAGAAGAAGTCTTTCTCAAAGAATGGGGCATAAGATTGGGAGACATCTCAATACTGCTAAAAAGATTCGAGCATATAAAACAAGTTGAGAATGAAACCCTTTTTGACTTCCAGAGTAGGTTTGAGGGCACTCTATGTCAAATTCCTAGAAGCCATCGTCCTGAAGACAAGTATATCGTCCATCTCCACCTGTGCTATCCTGGCACACCTAGGCTTGCCCCTCAGTAAAAAGGGCCCAAGGACGCTCGATGAAGCTTACGACATGGCTACAGGAATTGAACGAAACATCTCCTTATCTGGGATAAAAGACCTCTTCACCTCAGGAACTCTTAGTATGGAAAGTTTGTATTCCTATGAAAACTTCGTTGATGATTTTCAGGAAGAAGGGGAACAAACCATCATTCAATAAGGGATTGCTGAAGACATGGCTGAGGAGATGGAACCCAAGCAAAATGATCAAGTATCAACCTATGCCCCTCCCTCTGATGAAGCAATCCAAGAGCCCGTTTCTTCTGCATGACAAAAAGACGATGAGGTTAGTTTCTTTCCTTTTCAGGATTCCAATGACACCTTGCTCCATGTTTTAGAAAATGAAGGAGAAATGGAAGCCTTGAACAAAATGAATATTCCTTGCTGTACAATCAAAGACAAAGAAGCAGTCCATGAAGATGAAAAAATAACGCATGCTGAAAACACCAAAGTCCTTGAAGCTTCTGCACAAGAAGAAACAGTAAGTTTCCCTCCTCCCCAAGATTTTGATGCTTCTCTGCTTTATGATGGGGGAGATAAGGAGGAAATAAATGTGTTGTTGAATTTTTCAAAACCCACATGTTATGATACAGATAGTGACATAGTTGATAACATTGAAAAGTTCATACGTGTTGGGAGACGTATGTGGGATATAGTTGGTTACGACATGGATCCCATCTATGACATTGAGAGTCATTTCCAAGTGCTGCCTCTAGAATTGTCACAACAGATTACTCTTGATCAGTGGCAACAGGGAAATGAGATTTTTACCCATATTCTTCAAACACCCAAGGATGACCTAGTACCTGGTTTTCATGATGATTTTCAGTCTTACCTTGAGATTTTTGATGAGTACCCTTCTGAGCACTTGGATTCTCTCCATGAAGATGATTACCAACCACCACTGTGCTTGGATTTTGATACAAGCAAGAACATTGTCTGCCTTAAGGAGGATTCTCATGACTTCTCACTCCAGCCACCTGTTATTACTTTACCTTGCTTTTCCATTAAAGGTGTGGTTGGGAAGTATATCTTTTATATAGAGTTTCCCCTTAGGCAAACCCTAGAGTCCAAGGGTTGGTTAAATATTACAAGCTTAAGTGTATCTTCTCAGTTTTTCAACTATCCCTTGAGAATTTACCAATCGTCTAATACATCCTTGACAATCCCTTCCCAGACTTCACAGTATGAGAACGTCTTAGGTAGCCAGTGTGCTGACCTTTTGAGTCAGTGTTCTGAACCTTGGACTTTTCTTGACCCTTTCCTGAAGCGGATTAAGTACTTTCCTCAGAGAAGGACTTGGCAGGATTTTATCCCTCCCACCCGCCTCCATGAGTTAGACTTTGAGATTTCCGATGATATAATGTATATTCTAACTCATGACATTTTTGTGCTTGATTTATCACTATTTTGGTTTATGATGAAGCACAAAGGCAGGTATCGTGGGACATTGCTGGATTGGCTACACTGGTCATTTGACTACATCGAACATCTAGCCAACAAGTAAGTAAAGGTAGGTACTTTGCTTTACATTCGCATATTGATTGTTTTACTTTAGTATATATATACCTATAGGTATGCTGGGGTGGCATTATTGCCCCATTTTTGTTACTGCTGCCCCTATCGAGATTGAGCAGGTTTGCAGGTCATGCCAGAGATGCTGAGGTTCTCATGCGCTCTACGGTGAGCACATGTCCCCGAGTTGGAGCCAGATGTTATCCCCGCTTTTTAGGGATAACTAGGAGATCATGTCTTGAGGCCCACAGGTCCTAGACATGGAGTACCGAGAGCAGGATTGACCTGAGCATGGCCCTGGAGGGCCCATCATTTTCTTCTTCCATCAGCTTTGTCTTGTCAACAATAGCAACATCCATCACCAGCGGCTTGATCCTATATCAGAAGAGGTTCTTGCTCCATGAGGTAATTGGTCCAGGTATCATGGTATGTGTCACTTTTGATCATTGAAACCTTTAAATATATGCATCTGATTCCTTTTATCTCTAACAACTGCTTGGATCTTACATCAGCCTACATGACCATGCTTGGGGAAATTGACTAGGTGCCCTAGCAAGCTTGTGCCCATAGGTCTTGGTTTGCCACTGAGGGGATTTCTGAAAAGCCATCATTCGCTCCCATCATAGCACCACTGTTTCATCTTATCACCCGCTCATCTGTCCCATTCCCCTTGTCCGGGCATTGGGTTGACCTATTTGTAGGATTGCACCTTATCTCGTGGGAAGAAGGGGCTAAAGGCCCAGAAGGTAAAAGCAATTGGTAAAAGACAAAAGCCTGGAAATGAAACCTCGAGATGCTTCGCCCAGGGATCCTCGAGAAGGCAATAAAAGGCCTCTCAGCAAGAAACAAGAGGGACCCGAAAAATAACAAACAAGACCTAGTCAGAGGATAGGGGGTCTCATCACGAGCCAGCCTATTAGG
>ML782679.1:373828-398534 GCA_009831015.1 Picea engelmannii | reverse complement strand
TCACAATTAAATTAAAAAAAGAAAAACGTCAATCCCCCTAGGGGGGCGCAACTTTTGAGTGTGGGGGTTGGAAAAGGGGTTAGACAAGGTTGAAAAGGGTTGGGAGGCTAAGGTTATGCTTAGGGGGTCTCTCTCTAACCATCCTTTCAACATTTCACATCATCTAACTCATTATTACAATTTTTACATCATGCCATGTTTAGACTTTAGCAATTAAAATTGTTGTTATAGACTGACTGACACTCTAGGTGGACTAACCCATGGCTAAAGTTGCTTGGTCCAAGGATGTCAGAGGTGCTATTCCATTTCTTTTGAGCACAAATACCCCTATCAAAAGTCCAAGGATCCAGTTTTTACAATTATTGCTCAAAAATAATTAATTAATTAAATAATTAAACCTCCAAACTTAGGGAAATTTAATTAAAAATTAATTAATTAAAAAAAACTAACCTAGACTCGACGGAATTCCGTGAAACTTTCTATGATGTCTTGCATGGCCATTTACAATGAATTCCCTATATAGTTACCAAAACATAAATCCACTGCAACGCCGTTCACCACTTTGGAGGACATATGTAAAGTGCGAGGGAAAAACTCAAGGGAAATCATTACGGCTAGAAGGCCCAATGATAACCTGAGGATAAAAAACCCTCGATGAAAGAAACTCTCCCAGTGAACCGATGCCAAGGTAACTGACCTAGACATGACTCATGCAGACCTATTACATTATTAACCCACGCAGGGGTGCGGAAATTCCAAGTACAAAAATAAGTGCTGGGCCAAACACAGCCCTGTAGAACCAAGAATCTTCAATAACATGGGCATCTAACGATGCATCTCTTCATGGCACATGAGTTGACCACTGGTGCTAAATGGGCAGTCAACACAACAGAAGCAGGGAAAGGAAGTGATCTAGGCCAGATTATCCCCCCTTTCATCCCAGCTCGAAGGAAGAGGAAGAGGCGCATAGGGAAGCAGAGAGAAGGACAGAGCATGAGGCAGAGAGGATGATGGGAGACATATATGAGAGACCAGAGGGCAGTGGCAAGGCCCCCATGGACCCAGAGGCAGCCCTGATGCAGGTCCTCAACAACTTAATGGTCAGTCAGCAGGCCATGACTCAGTCGTTGGCACAAATGGCCGATAGGTTGGCCACAGGGAGCATGTCGGGCACACAAGCCCCACATGCAGAGCAGGGGAACTCAGGGGCATGCAACAGACCCCATTCACCTACTTGCACATACACTTCTTCGAGTAGGATTCCCAAGCCATTATTCCCTAGCTTTTAGAGGGCACCCTCAACAACAACACAACAACCGATAGCACAGAGGAAACTCACACATGCAGAGGATATTGCCGAGTATAGGAGAGAGTATGCAACATTGGGACCAGATTTTCGTCAAGACATGACCCTAGTCAAGTATTGTGGACTCAGGCTCAGGAACCGTCCCAGAGATACTCAGAGGGGAGGACAGCAACAACAACAACAGCAGGGGCATAACATAGACATCCAAAAAGTTGGTCAACTCACTATACCTTATTTCGACAGATCATCCAAATGCACTGCTAGAGCTTGGGTACAAAAATTGGACACGTACTACAAGATCAACCAGATGACAGAGACTGAGGTCATCAGTTTCGCTACCCTGCATTTGGAGGGTGAAGCACATGAGTGGTGGCATCATGGACTGGTGACGTTGGGTCACAGTCACATCACTTCTTACAGGGAGTTCACAGAGGATCATGGACAGGTTTGACACGAGGGATCCAAAGATCCATTTCACGGACTTAGCTCAATTGAGGCAGACTGGCACGCCAGAGGCATTCATCACAGAGTTTCAGAGGGTAGCCGTGGCAGTGACAGATATTTCAGAGCCCAGGTTAGTCATGCTTTTCACAAAGGGGCTCACAGAACCCTTGAGAGCATGGGTGAAGGCCTACAGGCCTCACACATTACAGGATGTCATCCTACACAGTAGAGATATAGCAGACTCAGTGCCAAAAACTAAAACATTCTCCTAACCCTTTGTGCCACAGAAGGACATGTTATCCCCTAGCCCATGGATAACTAAGGAGATTATGTCTCGAGGCCCACAGGTCCTAGACATGGAGTACCGAGAGCCAGATCGACTTGAGCATGGCCCTGGAGGGCCCATTCTTCCTTCTTTAGCGCCTCCACTTTGTCAGCAGCAACATAATCCATCACATCGGCCTGGTATTGCAGTAGAAATGGGTCTTGCTCCATGAGGTAATGAGTCCGGGTATCATGGTATGTGTCACTCTGATCCTCAAAATTTTTGAATATGTTCATTTAATACTTTTTGCTTCTAATGTGTGCTTGGACGTTATGCCTTTCCACTTGACCACACTTGGGGGGAATGACATGATGCCCTATTAAGTTGGTTCCCATAGGGTTTGAGTTGCCACTGGGGGGAATTCATGAAAGGCAATCGTCCGCTCCCACCATACTTACGAATTTTCATCTTTCTCCCGCTCATCCATCCCATTACATTGGTCTAGACATTGGGTTGGCCAAATATCTAAGGGTTGTACCTTACCTTGTGGGAAGAAGGGGCTAAAGGCCCAAAGGGTAAAACTAGCTGGCAAAAGCCAAAAGCTAAAAGCCAAAAGAATGAAACCTTGAGATGCTTCGCCCAAGGATCCCCGAGAAAGCCATAAAAGGCCTCTCAATAAGAAACAGAGGGACCCATAAAAAATAATAAATCAAGACCTAGTTGGAGGATAAGGGTTCTCATCACGAGCCAACCTATTAGGTCCATGGGCATGTAGTGGTATGACACTACCAACAACAGGTCACCACGCCAGGGTAGTGGCTCTTGGTGGCATAGCCAAGAGAAAGGGGGTCTCATCACGAGCCAACCTTCTCATTTCCGAGAAATGCTTGTGGGTAACATTGCCACCACTGGTCACCACGCCAGGGCAGTGTCCCCTAACTAGCCTCTTGAAAGAAAATGCAATAACAATAAAACATATAAGGCATGAATGGGCTTGGAAACATTTGCATCCATGACAAGGTGCAACTCACCCTCTTCAGAGGCACCCATAGGTAAGCCATACATTTCCCTGCTATCACTGCACCCATTGCCCAAACATCCCTTACCACCTCATCCACTCACATGGCCTGGATTTGACTTCACCCGGGAACATCCCACATCCAATGAGCATTATTCCAATAGCACGTCCTAGCGTCCCCTCCAAACTTGGCTTGTAGAATAGCATAATGTCTTTGAGCACTTGTCCGGGTAAAGAGAGTTTCATGCACATGTTTAAATAACTTGATGATTAGATGTGATTGACATTGCTATGATCCATGTGACTTATGAGCCCATGGAGGGCGTATTTATTGATGTTGCAGGGCCACACCCGATGGACAGGTACATATGGGGAGATGATTAGTTCGGACCTCCATAGGGCTAAAATCCCACCTGATGGATGTTGAGACCCCAACCAGGGGTAGAGATAGATCAAGGGATTTGCACAGAGAGAGAGGAGGACGTTTCACCAGGGGTAGCATGACAGGCTTGGACCCAGGGGGGGTTATGTCCTTTACACCATGATGTAGGCCTTGGAAGGCCCATGACGTCACCCAGGTCACCCAGTGTTTTGGATGTTTTGGAGGCAGTTATGTGCCAAGTGGCACATGTGGCAGGATCCTGAGGCCCAAGGAGGCCTAACGTTTTGCTCTAGGAGGCCAACGTTGCCCAAAAAGGGCCTAACGTCACCCTAAAAGGGCATGACGTCACCTTTAGAGCTTGTTTTAGGGTTTAATTATGACTTTTAATGTAAAAACTGGATATTATGTATAATTGGCCATGTCGACCTTTTTGACCTAATTTTGGTCATTGTAATTGTATAAATAAGGGGAAAATTGCTCTTGTTTTTCATCATCTTTCACTCACACTTGTGAGCACTGAAATTTGCGCCCTACTTAGGGTTTCTTGGCTGAAATTTTAGGCGCACTTATTGAGGAATGCTAATTCTTGGAGTATTTTGACAAGTTTCTTGGTGGAATTGTTCAACTAGGGTTTTTCTTGATTATTCTTGATGAATGTAATTGATATTTCTGCAATTTGTCTTAATTGAATGGTTATAGTTTATTTCTCTTGCATTTCCATTAAAGATTTTGAAATTGCTTGACTAAACCCTAGGAAGACTAGCACATGTTATTGTCTTAGCTTCAAAAACCTTCGCCTACTAGATCTTGTCAAAAGGCCATTTTTCTTGAAGCATGTGCTATAAGGCCTTGCCATTGCAACACGTTGAGTATCCATTGCTTCATCCTAGCCGTTTTTTGCTTCATCTTTGAGTTAAGGAGGGAGGAAATTCTACTAAGGCCTAGGGTTACCTACACCTTAGTAGCTAGTTTCCCCTAGGGTTTGATAATTGGAGCCTTGGGTTACCATCACTCCAATCTATCAATCTCTCTTGTCCTTGATTCTCCTATTATCATTTTCTTCAACATTTGCTGCCATATTCATTGACTCCATTTGCCCTAAAGCACTAGTCTAAGTCCTCCTTTGAGTAATTGATCAAAACAACCATCAAAACCTATTCTTTGAGCAACCTACTAACACTTTCTAACCCTAGAATAGCCTAACCTACTGACTATATTGCTGTTGTTACTAAAGTAAGCTACAACCATTAAATGCAGCATTAAAAGCTTATAAAAACAATTGAGAAGGTTGATTTAATCATTGTCTTGTTTGCTTCCAACAAATGCTAGTATTATGATTTCAATGGTTAATGATTCTTAGTCATTTTTGAAGCTATTTCAAGGCATTTAATGTGAATTATTGCCTTATAAATATTTCTGCTATAATTTTCTGTTTACTTCATCATATTCAACAAATTGCTTTTATCGAGAAAGTCTATGGTTTTATGAAGTGCTAACCAGCAAGTGCACTTGCAAATATATATAGTTTCTTGTTGCTTTGTTCCGGGCACGTACACTTTGACATATTATCTCTTCATTGGTTATAAAACTGGACTTTCTGATTGGTGGTGACTTGTGGTAGGGGATCCTTATCTAGCCACTTTGACTTTGCCTTCTCAAACCCCCAGGTCACCGGGGACGTCTCCCCTGGGCCTACCACCCTAAATAGAAAGAGACATCCTATTGAGGTGACAGTGATGGGATAGTCTCCTATTACGCCAATTTGCTCTCCTTTAACCTTTTCTACTATCAAAGTACAAATTGCATGATAACAGGACAGAGATAGGAAGCCATTCCAGAGAGAGTGGAAGGGCAAGGAGAAGTTGGATGATGAGACGAGGCGAGAGCTTATGAGGAAGAAGCTCTGCTTCACTTGCAAGGACCCTTGGGTCCCCGACCATAGGTGCATGGGCAAGGGAGAAATCCATTACATAGAGGTGGCAATAGAGAGTGACGAGGAGGGACAGGACAATGATCTCAGTAGCTCGGAGGAGGATCCATTGCAAGCGGAGGATCAACCTCCCAAGAGACCTCCGACACCGGCAGGGACTCAACCACCGGTAGAGCTACAACCTCGTGAGAAGGCTAATAGATGGGCACCAACAAAGGGAGGAGTCATAGCAACCCTTTCTGGTATTCCCAGGTATGACACTCTTAGGTTCAGAGGGACTATTCAGGGACAACGAAGAATTTCCCTGATAGATGGTGGGGCCACCCACAACTTCATTGATGCTTCATTGGTATCGAGGCGAGCACTTCAAGCAGAGGAGTTTGAAGGGTTTGATGTTGCAGTAGCAGATGACCACATAGTGGAGTTTATAGATAGAGTCTCGAACTTGGAGGTAAAGCTAGGTAACTACACCATGAGAGACACATTTTATGTAGTTGACCTATCTGACATAGATGTGGTGTTGGGAGTCCAGTGGTTGATCACCTTGGGTAAGATCTCGACCAACTACCAAACCTTTGAGATGGGGTTCAGAGACAGTGAGGGGAAGAGGATTGTGTTGAGGGGCATGTCGACAGGGGCACCCAGGACAGTTTCGACCAAGAGGATGGAGAGGATCTTCAGGCATGGGGAGGTAGCTTATGGAGCAGAGTGCTTGATCACCACACAGAGGGATTCAGATGGTCAACAATAGTATCAGACATAGATCAGGACTTTGTTGGGTCGACATCAATAGGTTTTTGGTCCGATTCCACTGGGGAGACCACCTGACAGGGGGTTTGAGCACACCATTGAGTTGGAGGAGGGTGCTAAACCCATGATTACAACACCGTATCGTCATCCTCGAAGGTTCAAGGATGAGATAGAGAAAGCAATTAAGGAATTGCTAGTGATAGGACACATCAGACCCAATAGTAGCCCATTCGCTTCTTCAATTGTCTTAGTCTTGAAGAAGGATGGTACCATGAGGATGTGTATAGACTACCGGGCTCTGGACAAGAAAACCATAAAAAACTGGTATCCTATCCCACTCATTGATGAGTTGATGGACGAACTGGATGGGGTAGTTTTCTTCTCTAAGATTGATCTATGCTCTGGATATCATTAGATTCGCATTCGAGAGTAGAATATAGAGAAGACAACATTCCGATGCCCCTATGATCATTTTGAGTTTCTGGCTATGCCATTTGGGCTAACCAATGCACCAACTACATTTCAGTCTTGCATGAACCATATATTCAGGGATCACTTGAGGAAATCAGTATTGGTATTCTTCAACAACATCTTGGTATACAACAAGACATGGCAGGATCACCTGAGGCACTTAGATGAGGTACTCAACATCATGGGGTTGTAGTCACTATATGCCAAGGAATCAAAGTGTGAGTTTGGCATGACAGAGCTGCTTTATTTGGGCCACATTATCAGCGCATATTGGGTATAGGTGCACCAGGAGAAGATCAGGGCCATTTTGGATTGGCCAATGCCCAAGAATGTGACAGAGTTGAGGAGCTTCTTTGGACTATGCAACTATTACATGCGGTTTCAGAGGGTTTTTTCGCAGTTGGGGGCACCACTCACCGACCTCACCAGACAGGGGGTCTTCATCTGGATCGATGAGTCACATAAGGCATTTGATCAAATGAAGGAAGTCATCGGCACATGCCTAGTATTAGCATTGCCGGACTTCACGCTGTCGTTTGTATTGCAGTGTGATGCATCAGGAGAGGGGATCAGAGCAGTGTTGATGCAGGGAGGACACACTGTTATCGCACAAGTTGTAGATCGCGTAGAGTCCTTTGTGTTCCCAATCGATGGCAACAAACCGGGACCACTACCCACTGTCACCTTAGGAAGGGTTCCGGGTGACTTCTAAGGGAAGACTACGGGTGGTCTAAGGAAGTCCTAAGGGTCACGATACAAAGCTTGGAAGGATATGATAAATAAAAGAGGTAGGAAGGAAAGGAAGAAAAGGCAAGGAGGATGGATGAGAAAGCCCCAAAACCTGTAAGGCTAAACAATCCAAGATCAACCTAAGTGCTACAATCCTAAGCCTAAGTACATGCCCCACCAATTAAATGATTAAACAAGTGCCAAATTAATTATTTTCTTATTCAAGTAAGAAGTTAAAGGAATTTAACAAGTGATATCCAATGGACAACGAGTTACATTATCATCAACACAGTCATTCATCACATGTAAGCACAAGAGAGAAAACATGACAAAACACTTGAATTAATCGGCATTAACATTATATCAGATCAAAAGAGATAAATAAAATGTGGAAATGCAAGATCTACATACCAACAATATTTCCACAATTTACCCAATCTATGCTAGTAATGTAAAATGGCTCTTTAACAATGTTTACTAAGTGACAAAGTAACATGCATCAGATCTGATATAAGTGTAAGACAGCATTAAAATCAGCAGTAAATTTAAGTCCAAAGTTACTAATTAAACACTTAAAACAAGTCTAGAGGAGTTAGTAATAAACTAGGAAAGTAAAGCTAGCAAGCTAATCTACCAATTGGGTTTTAAGCTAAGCTAAATTGAACTGAAATTCTATGCATTAAATCAGCCTTATGGCTGTAGCATTCAATTAGGTACAGCAGAAAAGTAAATTACCAAAAGAACAAACTAATTAGTCTAGGTGATAGATCTTTTGATTCTCTTTAATTTTGACTATTTTCTTGCTAAATTTGACCAAATAGAACCTAAGATCTAGTTATCAAAGGTTTTGGAACACTTTATGAACATAAACTAGATTTGACATATCAAGTTGCGGCAGTGATATCAGCCAAGAAAACTGATTTAAAACCCACAAATTAACCTCTAAAATCAGCAAGAGTACTTAGGTAAAATTTAAAAGAAACTAGGATACAAAAAACTAGCCTGTTAAGTTAAGGTTGGATGAAGTAATCTGAATTGGTTTTTTCTGCAGTAAAAATCAGCCTTATGGCTGTAGCATTCATTGAGGTACAACAGAAAATCTAACCATCAAAATACAAAGCTATTATGCTAGATTTATAGATCAGCTAGAGGGCTTCAAATTTGACTATTTATTTCCTTAAATTGACCTGGGGAAACTCAAGATCTATCTAATCTAGGGTCGATAACCTAACTAGGGTAAAAATTGCAGCAAAGAGAATGAAAGAGAGGCTGGAACCCCTCAAATGAGGCCGCCCAAGTGGGAAAAGGGGTTACCCTAGTGGGGCGATTTCTTCTTTGTTGTCAAATCTCTGCCTTGGTGGAAAAACACGCTTCCCAATGCACAATTTCATGTTCTCCGGTGCAAGATCAGTGCCTTAGTCTCTTTGGGTATGGAGTCAAAGCTTGGAGGAGAGGCTAGAAAGTCCGAAGAAAGAAATCTCCCTCACAGGTTGTAGGGTTAGCTATCGTGCAAGAGGTTTAAAATCAACAAGACATCTAGCAAAAATTTCATAAGATGATAAAACCTGCAACAAAGTTGTTAGTCTCATAGTCTTTGTCACAAATCTTATCAATAAACTAGATCTAGGATTGTAGAGATTAATCTATCCCTAAACTTAGTTTAAATCAAGCACATGAACAATATTAAATGTATAAATGGACAAATAAAACTAGAAGTCTCTCACCCAATAACTTGAAGAAGAGTATACCAAGAGCATTGCACATTAATTATCCATCCATGATCATCCAAAATATTGCAATCATCCATCCAAGAGAAAAACGATTTATCCAAGAGAACAAGAACACAAATGTAGCGAAAATATAGAAGTGCCATAGCAATAGTATTTCCACCATAAGCAAGCCTTACAAAATGAAATCAAGTGAGGAGTATTTATAGATCCTTCTCAACTGGATTTTGTCCACATACTAACCCACTTTAGGGTTTTCTACCAAATTAAATTTAAAATAATAAAAATATTATAAGTAACTCACTTATAATTAATTTTTGAGCATTTAAAATAATTGACTTACTCACAAATGGTAAAAAATAAATTCTTAGTGAGAAATTTAAATATAACTCACTTAATTATTAATTTTTGACCATTTAAAATAATTGACTTAGTCACAAATGGTCAAAAATAAATTCCTAAATTAAATAAAAGTGGCTAATCCAACATAAAGTCATTAATGGCCTAGGATTCATGAATACCAAAAATATTTCAAAAATAACCTAGACAACTCACTTTATGACTAGACAACTCACTTTATGACCACCTTTGACCATTTTTCATTTGAATTTTATTTTAAATGGTCAAAATACAAATAAAAGATGAGTTTCTAGATCTAACTAACTCCCAAAAATAATAATAAAGGTTGTAAATCCACCTAGCAAGTCAAAATTGGCCTAGGAAGACCAAACGACCTCCTCCATAATTAATGGATCTCCCCAAAACGTGTCGCCCAAGGCAAAAAATGCCCTCGATCCTTTAAAAAATGCAAGTGGAGAAGAGTGGTTAGCCTCCCAAGGCTAGTGAATGCATGGATCTAATCATCATGAAGCAAAAAAAAGTACATAGGTAACAATTAGTAGTTAGATACTAATTTTTGTGATACTAGTAGTTAGATTTCATCCTTTTCGAGCAAGAAAAAAAGTACATAGGTAACAGCTAGCGCATTAGCATTTACATGAGATAAGTGAACTCACTGACTACATAGGTAGTCAATTTATACACCTCATCACATGAGCATCTCATAGAAAACTAAAACAACATAATAAAATATCTTAGATGCCAACAATGGTGAGTGAAGGTAATATTTTCCACTTGTTTTTTATTCTATTTAAAAGTTTTGTTTGAGGCATGAGTTAAGTATTTGATTCAAATAGGTGTTAACTATAATTTTTGTATCTAGGTGTACTTGACGGCTTGGCTTGCTGAGGTCAACATCAACAACTCTAGGTAATGCTTCAACATATAACATAATTGATATCATTTTTTCCTTAGCACTAGTAAATGTATTATCTTTTCCAAGGAAAACCTCATGGGAAAACCCAAGGGATGATTCCCCACATTCGTGGATGGTATCCCCAGTAAATCCATTGGCATAGACTAGTGTACCTAACCCAAGGGGATTTGTACCGAGCACTTGCAAAACTAGCCAAATACTCAACAACATTGGCCACAACCGTTTGAGCTAACCCCTTGGGCTAGCACTAGTAAATGTATTACTATAGAGTCTATTTCAATATGTCCATTGAAAAATTGTACATGAATGAAATGGATTAACATATCATTCTTTGTTTATTGTATATTATAAAAAGTTAAGCTTTGTATGTTTCACATTGATGTTTGATGAGTTCATGTGTAAAAACAAAAACCTATGATATGCCAACTTCTTTATCTACAAAAACTATAATAGGCTAATGTTTATGTTTATCATGGTTAATGTGCATGAATTGATTGTGGTATATACTTAAAGATAGATTATATATAAAGAATACTTGATGCTTTGCCATTGTACTTTGTATCATTAGGTTGTTATTTCTAAGGAATTTGGTGAAGGTTTGGCTTGTGGATTTTTATAGACATGATAATATGCCATGTTTGGCTTGTTATTTATTAATGCAAGATTCCATATATGTATTCATTATGTGTAATTACTTGTTGGTTGCATTTATGGCTTTTGAGAGTAGAAAAGTTTAGTTGGAAGTCTAACATTGCAACCATGGGAATGCCACTCAAAAGAGTTATAGGATGGTTGATACTGCTTTTATCCATTGGGCAACTTGAGCTATCTATGCAATTTGTGTGCCAATTCGTTGTTATAATTGTTGCATGTGTTTTAATGGGCTTATTGTAGTGTTAGTAATCAACATATGCATCCTTGAGTGCCACTTGAATGTGAGGCATTTATTCATCGGTATTTGGTGCCATTTGTCTTCTAGGCATTAATCCTTTATCCCAGGCTACCCCGGATTGGGTTCAATAGATCTTGTGTAGAGGGATGACTTGGAAGTATGCCAAACATAATCACCTAGTAGTTAGCTTATTGATCCTTGGACTTTAAGTTGTGATGGGTTGTATTTTGTAATATGGGATACTACTAAACCCCTATTTGATATAGTGTAATATGGAGAAATTAGTGTTGACTTTTGGTACCTTGGGAAGTGGTCCCCTAGTGTTATTGAGTGTCTAACAATCAAGGGGGAAAAAGTGACCTTCACTCACTTTACTTTATGTTATAAAGTCAAAGTGACTTTATGAGCATTTAAGTTACAAAGTGACTTTATTAACATAAAGTGACTTAGGGAACTTAAGTAAAGGGGGAGATTTAATCTCCACCCTTGATCGTGGTTGGCCAAGATCTAATCCTGGCCATTGGTTCCTAGGTTAGCCTAAGGATGAGGCTAAAGGAAAAGAGGAGGGAAAGGATATTCATTGTTCACTTGATGAGTTTTTGAGTGAGGAGAGGAGAGGAAAAAGACAATTGGAGAAGGGGCGCACAAGGCTTGGAGAAGGAGGCACACTTGTGTATGAGAGCGCACCATTGTTTGAGGGCACACTTGTCTCAAGTTGAGGAAGGGCACACCAAGAGCTAAGGGGCGCACTTGCTTGCACAGCTCCAAAGGGGGCGCAAAGATCAAGGTAGCAGGCAACAAAGGAGAAGGGTGCAAATCCCAAGAAGGGCGCACACTTCAAGGGTGACTTGCATGCCAAGCTTGTGAGGAGTTGGCATTTGTAACCAGGTTCCTCTTGTTTGTTCTTTGCTGTACTATTTCTCTAAGAGCTCCATAATACATTTCCTCTTCTACTGGTTTTTCCCATGGGAGTTTTTCCAGGGTCATGTTGACCAAAAATACTTGTGTATAAATTCTGTGGTTTGCATATTTCCGTATCAGCATTTAAAGTGTAAAAGATCTAAAGGGTATTTACTGTTTTGAAGTATTTTGAATGTGCTAATCATGGACAGCAAAACTTCCTAAATAATCCCATTCAAACAACAGCTTTAAAAGAGCAGTAAATCAGTCCTACAAGGCAGCATCAATGGGCAGCAAGTTCAGATCTGTAAACAGTCCTAAAACTGAAGTGAAACGGTCCTGTTCTTACCCTTGAAACAATGCCTAAACAGTGTCAAAGACAGACCTGTTAGGCAGTCTTTTGGAACCTTGAAATTCTTCATGGTATCAGAGCATTAGGGCACAAGAGAGGGCTGATAATTTTTGCAAACAGTTGGCAGAATTTTCACTCACCTTGACAGCAGTTTTACTTGGTCAGTTTAGCATCAGTTTTAGCATCAATGGACAGTCATGTGAGTTGATGGGTTGAGGGTGGAGGATAGGCTAGCAGGGGTTGGCAATTGGTCTCCATGGAAGGCTAGGATAGTCTTGATCTTGGAGGAACTTGAGCTATGGGATATTGCAGAAAAACCCGTGGTTCCTCCTACAGATGTAGTGCTCTTGACAGATTTTAGGTAGAGGAACATCAAGGCCAAGAGGACTATCCTAGATGCGGTGAAAGACCATATTATTCCTCATCTTTCTGGTAAAGATTTTGCATTTCAGATGCAGTAGTCCTTGTGCGGTCTTTACCAGAGCCCTAACCAGAACCGCAAGATGGTGCTCCAGGAGAAGTTGAGGGGCACCAAGATGACGAAGACTGATTCAATCACCTCATACCTCACGATATTTTCTCAGATTCATGATGAGTTGGCATCTGTGGGCGAGATAGTGGATCCATTTGAGTTGGTGATGACAACCTTAAATGGCTTCTCCAAACCATGGGAGAGCTTTGTACGAGGCATTGTAGCTAGAGAGCATATGCCCAATTGGGAGAGGCTATGGGATGAATTTGTATAGGAGGAGCTTAGGTTTGGCTCAGGATCTACTAGTCAGTAGTGTGGTGGGGATGATGAGGGGGATCTTGCTCTTTTGGCAAAGGGCAAGAAGAAGACCAAGAAGGGTCCCAAGGGTGGGGCTAAGAAATAACAAAAGGGATGTGAGCAACAGAGGGATATGAGCAAAGTTAAATGCTTTGCTTGTAACAAGATGGGGCACTATGCCGGACAATGTCCCAACATGAAGAAGAGGAAGCAGGGCGGTACAACAACATCAACTGAGGAGGATGAGTTCGCCTCTCAGTTTGAGAGGGAGATGTCCTTGCTTGTCAATCTGTCTATGGTTGAGACTCATGTATGGTACATAGACAATGGAGCTTCAAGTCATATGTCTGGTGTTAGAGAGCACTTCACTGATCTCACAGAGTCAGGGATCAAGTTGGAGATAATGCTTGGGAATAAAACCATAGTCAGGGCGGTTGGGCGTGGAACAGTTTCCTTTCAGAGGGAGTTGAGGCCACCCATGGTGTTCAAGGATGTCTTGTATGTCCCTGGGTCGAAGAAGAACCTGATATCAATTTCCACCATTCAGCATAGGGGATTTGAGGTGTCATTCCAAGGCAACAAGGTCCTCATTTACCCTAAGGGGTCCAATATCACATTAGCTGGAGTGTTTGGATTCGTGATGGGAAACTGTACAGACTCAGTTTTCAACCATCACATGCTTTGACTAGTAGCATCAACAACAATCAGTTGTGTGAACTATGGCATAGGAGGATGGCTCAATTGCATCGTGGAGCTTTGAGGGTGTTGAGGGAGATTGTGACAGGATTGTCACAGTTCGACACTGAGCCTCGGGAGGTATGCAGTGGGTGTGTTCTTGGGAAGTACACCAAGATTGTCTTTCCTAGCAGTGACAGTAGATTAGTTGGGATACTTGATTTGGTACACTCTGATGTGTGCGGGCTCATGTCATCAGTTTCCTTAGGTGGATGTGAGTATTATGTGACATTCATTGATGACCACTCCAAGAGGACTTCGATCTATTTATTGAAGACCAAGAGTGAGGTCTGTTTTCGCACAATTTGTAGTTTGATAGAGAAAAGGTGAAAGGAGAGCAAATCGATGTAACTGGAGACTATCCTATGAGTGTCACCTCAACAGGATGTCTCTTTCTGTTTAGGGTGATAGGCCTAAGGGAGACGTCCCCGGTGACCTGGGGGTTTGAGAAGGCAAAGTCTAAAGGCTAGATAAAGATCCCCTCTCACAAGTCACCACCAATTAGAAAGTCCAGTTTTATAACCAATGAAAAGATAATATGTCAAAGTGTGCCTGCCCGGGACAAAGCAACAAGAAACTATGTATATTTGCAAGTACACCTGCCGGTTAGCACTTCATAAAGCCATAGACTTTCTCAATAAAGCAATTTGCTGATAATGATGAAGTAAACAGAAAATTATAACAACAATATTTATAGGGAGATACTTGACATTAAATGCCTTGAAATAGCTTCAAAATGACTAATAATCATTAGCCATTGAAATCATAATACTAGCATTTGTTAGAAGCAAACAAGACAATGTATAAATCAACCTTTTCAAATGCTTTTAGAAGCTTTTAATGCTGCAATTAATGGCTGTAGCTTACTTTAGTAACAACAACAATATTGTTAGTAGGTTAAGCTATTCTAGGGTTAGAAAGGGTTAGTAGGAAGCTCAAAGAATAGGTTTTGATTGTTGTTTTGATCAATTACTCAAAAGAGGACTTGGACTAGTGCTTTAGGGCAAATGGAGTCAATGATGTGGCAGCAAATGTTGGAGGAAAGTAATGATAGTAGAAGAGTTAAAGACAAAAGAGATTGATAGATTGGAGTGTTGGTAACCCAAGGCTCCAATTATCAAACCGTAGGGGAAACTAGCTACTAAGGTGTAGGTAACCCTAGGCCTTAGTAGATTTCCTCCCTCTTTAACTCAAGCGATGAAGCAAAAAACGGCCAAGATGAAGCAATGGATACTAAGGTGTTGCAATGGCAAGGCCTTAGCATATGCTTCAAGGAAAGTGGCCTCTTGATAAGATCTAGTAGGTGAAAGCTTTTGAAGGTAGGACAATAACATGTGCTAGTCTTCCTAGGGTTTAATCAAGAAATTTCATAATCTTGAATGTAAATGCAAGATAAATAAAACTATAACCATTCAATTAAGAAGAATTGCAGAAATATCACTTACATACATCAAGAATTCATCAAGAAGAACCCTAGTTGAACACATCTACCAAGAAACTTGCCAAAATAATCCAAATTTAGCCTTCCTCAACAAGTGTGCCTAAAATTTAAGCCAAGAAACCCTAAGGAGGGCGCAAATTTCAGTCCTCACAAGTGTGAGTGAAAGATGATGAAAAATACAAGGGTTTAAACCCTTATTTATACAATACTAATGACCAGAATTAGGTCAAAAAAGGCCAACATGGCCTATTACACATAATATCCAGTTTTTACATTAAATGTCATAATTAAACCTTAAAACAAGTTGTAAAGGTGGCGTCATGCCCTTTTAGGGTGACGTTAGGCCCTTTTTGGGAAACATTGGCCTCCTGGAGCAAAACATTAGGCCTCAGGATCCTACCACACGTGCCACATGGCACACAACTGCCTCCAAAACATCCAAAACACTGGGTGACATCATGGGTGACCTGGGTGATGTCATGGGCCTTCCAAGGCCTACATCATGGTGAAAAGGGCACAAACCCCTGGGTCCAGGCCTACCAGGCTGTCCTTGGTGAAACGTCCTCCTCTATCTCTGTGCAATCCTCTGATCTGTCTTTGTCCCTGGCTGGGGACTCAACATCCATCTGGTGGGCTCTTAGCCCTATGGAGGTCTGAACTAATTATCTCCCATATGTACCTGTCCATCGGGTGTGGCTCAACAACATCAACAAATACGCCCTCCATGGGGTCATAAGTCACATGGATCATAGCAATGTCAATCACATCTAATCAAGTTATTTAAACATGTGCATGAAAGCCCCTTTACTCGGACAAGTGCTCAAAGACGTTATGCTATTCTATAGGCCAAGTTTGGAGGGGATGCTAGGACGTCCTATTGGGCTAATGCTCATTGGATGTGGGATGTTTTCGGGTGAAGTCAAATCCAGGCCATGTGAGTGGATGAGGTGGTAAGGGATGTTTGGGCAATGGGTGCAGTGATAGCAGGGAAATGTATGGCTTACTTGTGGGTGCCTCTGAAGAGGGGGAGTTGCACCTTGTCATGGATGCAAATGTTTCCAAGCCCATTCATGCCTTTTATCTTTTATTCTTATTGATTTTTCTTTCAAGAGGCTAGTTAGGGGACACTGCCCTGGCATGGTGACCAGTGGTGGCAATGTTACCCACAAGCATTTCACGGAAATGAGAAGGTTGACTCGTGATGAGATCCCCTTTCTCTTGGCTATGCCACCAAGAGCCACTACCCTGGCGTGGTGACCAGCTGTTGGTAGTGTCATACCGCTACATGCCCATGGACCTAATAGGCTGGCTCATGATAAGACCCCCTATCGTCCAATTAGTTCTTGATTTATTATTTTTTATGGGTCCCTTTGTTTCTTGTTGAGAAGCTTTTTATTGCTTTCTTGGGGATCCTTGGGCAAAGCATCTCAAGGTTTCATTCTTTTGGCTTTTATCTTTTGCCAGCTACTTTTACCCTCTGGGCCTTTAGCCCCTTCTTCCCACAAGGCAAGATACAACCCTTAGATATTTGGCCAACCCAATGCCCGAACCAGTGTAATGGGATGGATGAGCAGGAAAAAGATGAAAAGTGGTAAGTACGGTGGGAACAGACGATGATCTTTCATGAATCCCCCCAGTGACAACTCAAACCCTATGGGAACCAACTTACTAGGGCTTCTTGTCATTCCCCCTAGGTGTGGTCAATTGGAAAGGCATAAGGTCCAAGCACACGTTAGAAGCAAAAGGAATTAAATGCACATATTCAAATTGTTTTGAGAATCAGAGTGACACATACCATGATACCCGGACTCACTACCTCATGGAGCAAGATCCATTTCTGCTGCAGAACCAGGCCGATGTGATGGATGCTGCTGCTTACAAAGTGGAGGCGCTGAAGAAGAAAAGGATGGGCCCTTCAGGGCCATGCTCAAGTCGATCTAGCTCTCATGTAGAGAACTCGTGGGCCTCGAGACATAATCTCCTTAGTTATCCCCAGACTAGGGGATAACAAGGTCTTCAAGAGGTTCCAAGAGTTTAAGGCTCTTGTGGAGAACTAGACAGGGAGAAAGATCAAAGTCTTGAGGTCGGACAATGGTGGAGAGTATACCTCCACAAAGTTTAGAGATTTCTACACCCAGGAGGGTATTAGGAGACAATTGACTGTTCCTTACAACCCTCAACAGAATGGGGTTGCTGAGAGGAGGAACAAGGCTATTGTTGGTGCAACAAGATCGACGTTGCATGATAAGGGGTTGCCATTTTTCTTATGGGATGAGGCTTGTAGTACTGTAGTGTATCTGCAAAACAGGATTCCACATAGAGCTCTGGGGTGCAAGACTCTTGAGGAGGCCTTCACTGGGAGGAGGCCAGATGTTGGACACCTTCGCATATTTGGGTGTCTGACTTTCTCTCATGTCCCTTCTGAGAAGAGGACAACGTTGGATCCTAGAACACAGAAGGGGATCCTAGTTGGATACAACGGGGTCTCGAAGGCCTACTGAATCTACATACTAGCACTGAGGAGAGTTGTTGTGAGGGGAGATGTTAGATTCGAAGAGGATAGAGCCTTTCGAAGATCTTGTGAGTTGAGAGATAGAGTTGAGGAGGTCCCACAAATGTAGGATGATGCATCACAGGGGACACAGCCTTAGGTGTCTATTACACCGAGTTCAGGGGTGACTAGTCCATCGGTACAACTACAGGATCATAGGTGTCTGGTACACAGACCACAGGTGCACGCGCTTCAGGATCTCGGACATCTATGGTGAGATCTATGAATGAGACTGAGGGGCATGTGGGTACCGCTCCACAAGAGGTTACTTCGGGGAAGAAGAAACCGAGATGGTTTCAGGGGACCCTGAAGGAAGCCAAGGAGCATGTTGGTGAGCTCAAGTGGTTGATGAGGGAGAGCAAAGCACCAGAGAGGTTTGGTTCGTACTTGGCCATGGTGACTAGCATCATAGATTCCGCGCCCACTACTTTTGAGCAGGGAACATACCAACAGATTTTGAGAGAGGCCATGGAGGAGGAGTATGATTCCATCATGCAGAATAATGTGTGGGAGGTGGTGCCTAGACCAAAGGGGAAGTCTGTTGTGATTTCCAAGTGGTTGTACAAGACAAAGTATGTTGCAGATGGCAGCATAGAGAAAGATAAGGCTCGATTTGTTGTGAGAGGATTCTCTCAGATTGAGGGGATTGACTATGTTGAGACATTCACACTAGTTGCGAGATATACTTCCATCAGGAGTATCATGGCCATTGTAGCAGAGATGGGTTGGAAGATCCATCAGATGGATGTGAAGACTACATTTTTGAATGGTCATATAGAGGAGGAGGTATACATTGAGAAACCACGAGGGTTCGAGGTGTTTGGGAGAGAGTCCCACGCGTGCCTCTTGAAAAAGGCACTGTATGGTCTGAAGCAAGATCCACGAGCTTAGTATTCTAGGATTGATTCTTACTTGCTGCAAATGGGATTTGAGAAGAGTGAGGCGGACCTGAAGCAAAGGAGCATGTTGGTGAGCTCAAGTGGTTGTTGAGGGAGAGCAAAGCACCAGAGAGGTTTGGTTCGTACTTGGCCATGGTGACTAGCATCACAGATTTCGGGCCCACTACTTTTGAACATGGAGCAAACCAACAGATCTGGAGTGAGGCCATGCAGGAGGAGTATGATTCCATCATGCGGAATGATGCGTGGGAGGTGGTGCCTAGACCAGAGGGGAAGTCAGTTGTGACTTCCGGGTGGTTGTACAAGACAAAGTATGTTGCAGATGGCAGCATAGAGAAAGACAAGGCTTGATATTTTGTGAGAGGATTCTCTTAGATTGAGGGGATTGACTATGATGAGACATTCGCACCAGTTGCGAGATACACTTCCATCAGGAGTATCATGGCCATTGTAGTAGCGATGGGTTGGAAGATTCATCGGATGGATGTGAAGTCTGCATTTTTGAATGGTCATATAGAGGAGGTATACATTAAGCAACCATAGGGGTTTGAGGTGTTTGGGAGAGAGTCCCACGTGTGCTCTTGAAAAAGGCACTGTATGGTCTGAAGCAAGATCCACGAGCTTAGTATTCCAGGATTGAGTTTTACTTGCTGCAAATGGGATTTGAGAAGAGCGAGGTGGATCTAAAGCCAAGGAGCATGTTGGTGAGCTCAAGTGGTTGATGAAGGAGAGCAAAGCACTAGAGAGGTTTGGTTCATACTTGGCCATGGTGACTAGCATCACAGATTCCACACCCACTACTTTTGAGCAGGGAGCTGACCAACAAATCTGGACAGAGGCCATGCAGGAGGAGTATGATTCCATCATGCAGAATGATGTATTATGGGAGGTGGTGCCTAGACTAGAGGGGAAATTAGTTGTGACTTCCAGGTGGTTGTACAAGACAAAGTATGTTGCAGATGGCAACATATAGAAAGACAAGGCTCGATTTGTTGTGAGAGGATTCTCTCAGATTGAGGGGATTGACTATGATGAGACATTCGTACCAATTGTGAGATATACTTCCATCGGGAGTATCATGGCCATTGTAGCAGAGATGGGTTGGAAGATCCATCAGATGGATGTGAAGACTGCATTTTTGAATGGTCATATAGAGGAGGAGGTATACATTGAGCAACGACGGGGGTTCAAGGTGTTTGGGAGAGAGTCCCATGTGTGCCTCTTGAAAAAGGCACTGCATGGTCTGAACTCTGAAGCAAGATCCATGAGCTTAGTATTCCAAGATTGATTCTTACTTGCTGCAGATGGGATTTGAGAAGAGTGAGGCGGATCTGAATCTCTATTAAATCATTCGGGGAGAGGATACTCTCATTCTTATCCTATATGTTGATGACTTGTTTATCATTGGAGGGGAGGAGCTCATAGCTGATTGCAAGAGGGGTCTTGCTTCAAAGTTTGAGATGGACATAGGACTGATGCACTATTTCTTGGGCATGGAGGTTTGGCAGGAGGATGGGCATGTCTTTCTGGGACATGTGAAGTATGCAACGAATATTCTGAGAAGATTTTAGATGGAGGATTGCAGACAAATGTTGACACCTATGGTCACTGTTATAGTGCAAGTTGTAGATTGGGCAAAGCCCGACCCAACCACAAAGCAAGTGGTACAACTTGGGAATCCTACACCTAATGTCACCTCGATGTAGGTCCCGCACTTCAAGGGTGACTAGGTCACTCTAGGGAGACGATTCCGGTGACCCTAGGGGGATGGAGATGGAGATAAGAGGAAGTGAAGCCCCTAGAGGTCAAGCCTAAGTGGGATGAAAGGTGGGAAGAGATGCCTTGTAAGTCAAGTAATTGTCACCCCACAGGTATAGTACTTCTCCGGATGATTTGTACCTTCCCGAGACACAAGAAAAGACACTTTGCAATGATATATGTTAGTTGGATCAGCAAGTTAAGCTTGCTGTCCCTAATTTGCAGCAGTAAATGACAGTTTATATCAGCAAATAAAACATCTAAATCAACATGCAAATATCTAAACTAGTTAAGTAAATCAACATCAAGATTAGCAAAGAATATAGGCTGAAAGATGGCACTTAAGAAGCTAGAGAAGATGGCTGTTGTAAACATGTGTTTTCTGCAGAAAATTGCAGCCTTATGGCTGTAGCATTTAATGGCTTGTAACAACAAAATCAACCATGGAAAGATGCCAAGAACCAGCCCAAAAGGTGCGTCCTAGTTAGTAAAGTAAGTGAGCAAAATTTAGGAGCTAGTCTAGGGTTAGTTTAGGAGTTATGGCTAGTAGTTTATCTAGATTAGATCAGCCCTAATGGCTGTAGGTTAGGGTTTGTAACAACAAGCAAAGTAATGGGAGAGAGGGGATGCCCTAGTAGGGGAAGACTCCTCTCAATGAGGCAAACCAACTTCAAGCAAGAAACTTTTCAAAATATAAAAAATTGCGTTTCCCAAGGCAATGATTTTATATCTTCAATGCAAAAAAGTATGACTAGTCACTTTTCCAAAAATTGTGTTTTCACTTTTGCACAAATAAAACCCTAATTTACATGATGTCACCCCTTTAGGGGATGTTTTTCCACTTGGGACAAGTCGTTGGTGTTGGAGAAGCTATGGTAGGCCTCCAAAGGTCACATGTCAAGCATCTATGCAATCTCCTCATGGCCAAGGCCTCATCCTCCTCAAAACGTCCATGTGTCCATGATTGGTAACACCACCACCAAACCGTAGCCCCCAAATATGACGTCAAGCTAAAAAAGTAGACGTTTTGCCCCTCCTTGGCAAATCGTTTAGCATGTGAGGGTTGGGCTAAGTCTTCCATATCATCTTCAAGGTCTCCAATACTTCGTCTCTGTGATCCGGCATGTGGACCCTCGACATCCAACTTGTGGGCGTGCAACCCCATGGAAGCCCAAGCTAGGCTTGTTCTTCCAAAACTGTCCACCAACTAGGTCCTGCAAAGACAAATGAGCATGCCCTCCAAGGATCTCAAGTCATAACATCATGTTAAGTAAATCCAATCAATAAATGAGCCACCTAAGCATGTGCATCAAAGATCACTATATCAAACAATTAATTGCTCAAAGACACTATGCGACTTGTCAAGCTTGAGTATGGGAGGTTTGACGAGGTGTCCTATTGGGTAGATCTTTCCCTAGGACAAGGAGAGTTTCCAAGAGATCCCTCTCTAAGCCATGTAAAGTGGTGGTTGGGGTCAAGACTCAATGGGCATAGGGCTCATGACATACAAGGGGTCGTAGTGTCTCATTCATGGGTGCCTTTGTAGAGGGTGTGTGGTACCTTCGTTCGCAATGCACTTTTTCCAAGCCCATTATTTTCCATCATTTATTCTTTCATAATTTTAAGGAAAGGTTGAAGGTAGCCCTGTCGTGGTGTCCAGATAATGGCAATGTCACCCACAAACACCTAGTGGAAATGAGAAGGATGGCTCGTGATGAGACACCCTTTCTCTCAGCGATGCAACTCAGAGCCGTTACCCTGGTTTGGTGACCAGATGATGGCAATGTCATACCACTAGATATTCATGGACGTGATAGGTCGGCTCGTGATGAGATCTCCTATCCTTCAACTAACCCTTTAAGCATTCTTTATCATATTGTGGGTCCCCTTTACTCAAAGATGAGTGTTTCACTGCTTTCTTGGGTGATCCTTGGGTGAAGCATCTAGAAGGTTCATACAAGGCTTTTATCTTTTACCCAACATCAATCCCTCTGGGCCTTGTTATCGTGCAATTTGTACTTTGATAGAAGGAAAGGTTAAAGGAGAGCAAATTGGCGTAACTGGGGACTAATCCTATCACTATCACCTCAATAGGATGTCTCTTTCTATTTAGGGTGGTAGGCCTAAGAGAGACGTCTCCGGTGACCTGGGGGTTTGAGAAGGCAAGGTTAAAACGGCTAGATAAGGATCCCCTCTCACAAGTCACCATCGATCAGAAAGTCCTGGTTTTATAACCAATGAAATGATAATGTATCAAAGTGTACTTGCCCAGAACAAAACAACAAGAAACTATATATATTTGCAAGTACATTTGCTGGTTAACACTAAATAAAACCATAGACTTTCTCGATAAAAGCAATTTGCTGAATATGATGAAGTAAACATAAAATTATAATTAAATGCCTTGAGATAGCTTCAAAATGACTAAGAATCATTAAACATTGAAATCATAATACTAGCATTTGATAGAAGCAAACAAGACAATGTATAAATCAACCTTTTCAATTGCTTTTATAAGCTTTTAATGCTGCATTTAATGGCTGTAGCTTATTTTAGTAACAACAACAATATTGTTAGTAGGTTAGGCTATTCTAGGGTTAGGAATAGTTAGTAGGAAGCTCAAAGAATAGGTTTTGAAGGTTGCTTTGATCAATTACTAAAAGAGGACTTACTAGTGTTTTTAGGGCAAATGGAGTCAATAATGCAGAAACAAATGTTGAAGAACAAATGATAATAGAAGAGTTAAAGACAAGAGAGATTGATAGATTGGAGTGTTGGTAACCCAAGGCTCCAATTATCAAACCCTAAGGGGAAACTAGCTACTAAGGTATAGGTAACCCTAGGCCTTAGTAGATTTCCTCCCACTTTAACTCAATGATGAAGCAAAATCGGCTAAGATGAAGCAATGGATACTAAGGTGTTGCAATGGCATGGCCTTAGCTCTTGCTTCAAGAAAAATGGCCTTTTGACAAGATATAGTAGGTGAAAGATTTTGAAGCTAGGACAATAACATGTGCTAGGCTTCCTAGGGTTTAATCAAGCAATTTCATAATCTTGAATGTAAATGCAAGATAATTAAAACTATAACCATTCAATTAAGAAGAATTGCAGAAAAATCACTTACATACATCAAGAAGAACCCTAGTTGAACACATCCACCAAGAACTTTGCCAAAATAAGCCTCCTTCAACAAGTGCGCCTAAAATTTCAGCCAAGAAACCCTAAGGAGGGCGCAAATTTCAATCCTCACAAGTGTGAGTGAAAGATGATCCAAAATAAGAGTGATTTTCCCCTTATTTATACAATTACAAAGATCATAATTAGGTCAAAAACCCTGACATGGCCTGTTACACATAATATCCAGTTTTTACATTAAATTTCATAATTAAACCCTAAAATAGGTTGTAAAGGTGACGTCATGCCCTTTTAGGGTGATGTTAGGCCCTTTTTGGGCAACGTTGCCCTCCTTGAGCAAAACATTAGGTCTCCTTGTGCCTCAGGAACCTGCCACACATGCCACTTGGCACACAACTGCCTCCAAAACATCCAAAACGCTGGGTGACGTCATGGGCCTTCCAAGGCCTACATCATGGTGGAAAGGGCACAACTCCCTGGGTCTAGGTCTGCCAGGCTGTCCTTGTGAAACATCCTCCTCTCTCTGGTGCAATCCCCTGATTTGTCTCTGCCTCTAGATGGGGTCTCAACATCCATCTGGTGGGCCTTTTAGCTCTATGGAGGTCTTAATTAATCATCTCCCCATATTTACCTGCCCATCGAGTGTGTCCCTACAACATCAACAAATACACCCTCCATGGGCTTATAAGTCAAAGGGACCATAACAATGTCAATCACATCTAATCATCAAGTTATTTAAACATGTGCATGAAACCCCCTTCACCCGGAAAAGTGCTCAAAGACGTTATGCTGTTCTACAGGCCAAGTTTGGAGGGGATGCTAGGGCATCCTATTGGGCTAATGCTCATTGGATGTGGGATGTTCCCGGGTGAAGTCAAATTCAGGCCATGTGAGTGGATGAGGTGGTAAGGGATGTCTGGGCAATGGGTGCAGTGATAGCAGGGAAATGTATGGCTTACCTGTGGGTGCCTCTGAA
>ML782679.1:353241-365788 GCA_009831015.1 Picea engelmannii | reverse complement strand
CACGTCATACCTATTGTAGCAACATTATATAGTGACGTGGCAGCATAATATATGAGCTTGATTTGACACATTTAATGCATTGATAATATGATACATGGTTTAAATTGCACACATTGAATGCTATTTGTCCTTTATGCTTTATTTGGGAAGTGATATTGCTTTATTAGCCATCATTGACTTCGTCAATAATAGCATTTATTAATTGCTCATGTATTAGAGATAGTCATTGGTTTTATGAAGTACTAATCCACTGCAAGCATACTCTAGTTGTCTTTGTTTTGTCTCGCAAACAGGTGCATCAGCAGTGGTTATATCTTTGTGACTATCTTTTCTTGGGCAGCAATCTGTGAAAGGGGTATCCTTGACTTGTCCTTTTATCCTTACCCTTTCATTTACCCAGATTGCCTTAGGGACGTCTCCCTTGGACTTGCCCTCCTAAATAGAAAGAGCCCCCCATCGAGGTGACAGTGGGTGGGGAAGCTCCTGTTACGCCGGTTTCAAGCCCTAATTCAAGCTTTCAAACCTTTCCTAAAAAACGTGCGATAACAGGTCACAGTCACATCACTTCTTATAGGGAGTTCACAGATGATCATGGACAGGTTTGACACGAGGGATCCAGAGATCCATTTCAGGGACTTAGCTCAGTTGAGGCAAACTGGCACGCTGAAGGCATTCACCACAGAGTTCCATAGGGTAGTTGTTGTAGTGATAGATATTCCAGAGCCTAGGTTAGTCATGCTTTTCAGAGAGGGGCTCACAGAACCCTTGAGAGGATGGGTGAAGGCCTACAAGCCTCACACATTACAGGATGCCATCCTACGCACTAGAGATATAACAGACTCGGTGCCAAAAACTAAAACTTTCTCCAAACCCTTTGTGCCACAGAAGGACAGAGATAGGAAGCCATTCCAGAGAGAGTGGAAGGGCAAGGAGAAGTTGGATGATGAGATGAGGCAAGAGCTTATGAGGAAGAAGCTCTGCTTCACCTACAAGGACCCTTGGGTCCTCGGCCACAGGTGCATGGGTAAGGGAGAAATCCATTACATAGAGGTGGCAGTAAACAATGACGAGGAGGGATAGGACAATGATCTTAGTAGCTTGGAGGAGGAGCCATTGCAAGCGGAGGATCAACCTCCCAAGAGACCTTCGACACCGGAAGGGACTCAGCTGCCAGTAGAGCCACAAACTCGTGAGAAGGCTAATAGATGGGAACCAACAAAGGGAGGAGTCATAGCGACCCTTCCTGGTATTCCCAGGTATGACACTCTCAGGATCAGAGGGACTATTCAGGGATAATGGAGAATTGCCCAGATAGATGGTGGGGCCACCCACAACTTCATTGATGCTTCATTGGTATCGAGGCGAGCACTTCAGACAGAGGAGTTTGAGGGGTTTGATGTTGCAGTAGCAGATGGCCAAACAGTGGAGTTTATAGACAGAGTCCCAAACTTGGAGGTAAAGCTAGGTAACTACACCATGAGAGACACATTTTATGTAGTTGACGTATCTGACATAGATGTGGTGTTGGGAGTCCAGTGGTTGATCACCTTGGGCAAGATCTCGACCAACTACCAAACCTTTGAGATGGGGTTCAAAGACAGTGAGGGGAAGAGGATTGTGTTGAGGGGCATGCCGACAGGGGCACCCAGGACAGTTTCGGCCAAGAGGATGGAGAGGATCTTTAGGTATGGGGAGGTAGCTTATGCAGCAGAGTGCTTGATCACCACACAAAGGGATTCATATGGTCAACAACAGTATTAGACAGAGATCAGGACTTTGTTGGGTCGACATCAACATGTTTTTGGTCCGATTCCACCAGGGAGACCAACTGACAGGGGGTTTGAGCACACCATTGATTTAGAGGAGGGTGCTAAACCCATGATTACAACACCCTATCGTAATCCTTAGAGGTTCAAGGATGAGATAGAGAAAACAATCAAGGAATTTCTAGTGATGGGACACATCAGACCCAGTAGTAGCCCATTCGCTTCTTCACTTGTCTTAGTCTTGAAGAAGGATGGTACCATGAGGATGTGTATAGACTGCCGGGCTTTGAACAAGAATACCATTAAAAACCGGTATCCTATCCCACACATTGATGAGTTGATGGACGAACTGCATGGGGCAACTTTCTTCTCTAAGATTGATCTATTCTCTGGATATCATTAGATCCGCATTCGAGAGAAAGATATAGAGAAGACGACATTCCGATGCCACTATGGTCATTTTGAGTTTCTGGTTATGCCATTTGGGCTAGCCAATGCACCAACTACATTTCTATCTTGCTTGAACCATATATTCAGGGATCACTTGAGGAAATCAGTATTGGTATTCTTCGACAACATCTTGGTGTACAACAAGACATGGCAGGGGCACTTGAGGCACTTGGATGAGGTATTCAACATCATGGGGTCTTAGTCACTATATGCCAAGGAGTCAAAGTGTGAGTTTGGCATGACAGAGCTGTTTTATTTGGGCGACATTATCAATGCACAGGGGGTATAGGTGCACCAGGAGAAGATCAGGGCCATTTCGGATTGGCTAACGCCTAGGAATGTGACAGAGTTGAGGAGCTTCTTTGGGCTATGCAACTATTACATGTGGTTTGTGAGGGGTTTTTCGCAGTTGGGGTCACCACTCACTGACCTCACCAGACAGGGGGCCTTCATCTAGACCGACGAGTTACATAAGGCATTTGATCACATGAAGGAAGTCATGGGCACATTCCCAGTATTAGCATTGCCGAACTTCATGTTGTCGTTTGTATTGCTGTGTGATGCATCATGAGAGGGGATCAGAGCAGTGTTGATGCAAGGAGGACATGCTGTTTTCGCACAAGTTGTAGATCGTGTAGAGTCCTTCGCGATCCCAATCGATGGACAACAAACCGGGATCACGACCCACTGTCACCTCAGGAAGGGTTCTAGGTGACCCCTAAGGGAAGACTACGGGTGGTCTAAGGAAGTCCTAAGGGTCACGATACAAAGCTTGGAAGGATATGATAAATAAAAGAGGTAGGAAGGAAAGGAAGAAAAGGCAAGGAGGATGGATGAGAAAGCCCCAAAACCTGTAAGGCTAAACAATCCAAGGTCAACCTAAGCGCTACAATCCTAAGCCTAAGTACAGGCCCTACCAATTAAATGATTAGACAAGTGCCAAATTAATTATTTTCTTATTCAAGTAAGAATTTAAAGGAATTTAACAAGTGATATCCAATGGACAACCAGTTACATTATCATCAACACAATCATTCATCACATGTCCATGTAAGCACAAGAGAGAAAAAATGACAAAACACTTGAATTAATCGGCATTAACATTATATCAGATCAAAAGAGATAAATAAAAAGTGGAAATGCAAGATCTAGATACCAACAATATTTCCATAATTTACCCAATTTATGCTAGTAATGTGAAATGGCATTTTAACAATGTTTACTAAGTGACAAAGTAACATGCACTAGATCTGATATAAGTGTAAGACAGCATTAAAAACAGAAGTAAAATTAAGTCCAAAATTACTAATTAAACACTTAAAACAAGTCTAGAGGAGTTAGTAATAACTAATAAACTAGGAAAGTAAAGCTAGCAAACTAATCTACTAATTGGGTTTTAATCTAAGCTAAATGGAACTGAAATTTTCTGCATTAAATCAGTCTTATGGCTGTAGCATTCAATTAGGTACAGCAGAAAAGTAAATTACCAAAACAACAAACTAATTAGTCTAGGTGATAGATCTTTTGATTCTCTTTAAGTTTGACTATTTACTTGCTAAATTTGACCAAATAGAACCTAAGATCTTGTTATCAAAGGTTTTGGAACACTTTATGAACATAAACTAGATTTGACATATCAATTTGCAGCAGTTATATCAGCCAAGAAAACTGATTTAAAACCCACAAATTAACCTCTAAAATAAGCAAGAGTAGTTAGGTAAAATTTAGAAGAAACTAGGATACAAAAAACTAGCTAAACTAGCCTATTAAGTTAAGGTTAGATGAAGTAATCTGAATTGGTTTTTTCTGCAGTAAAAATCAGCCTTATGGCTGTAGCATTCATTGAGGTACAACAGAAAATCTAATCATCAAAATCCAAAGATATTATGCTAGATTTATAGATCAGCTAGAGGGCTTGAAATTTGACTATTTATTTCCATAAATTGACCTAGGGAAACTCATGATCTAGCTAATCTAGGGTTGATAACCTAACTAGGGTAAAAATCGCAGCAAAGAGAATGAAAGAAAGAGAGGCTGGAACCCCGCATTGCGCAGTTTGTTGTAATTTTGAGGATTTATATAGAGGAGATATGAAGTTCTATGGCTGTCATATGTATCTGTTCTGTGCAATGTATACCTTTGTTGTGATGGAATGACTCTAGTAATAAGATGCGAGGGTTCTGATCTATCCTGTGTATATCATGTATGAGTTGAATATGTGTGTATATTGTTTTAATTCTTAGTCCTAATAATTTTTCATATATGAGTCGCATGGGTGCCAATCCCGATAAATCTTTGTGTGTTTACCCTTCATCCCTTTCACAAGACCTTCTGGTCTCTGTGATCCTCTCTGCATCTTGGGTGAGACCTTCCTCGACCTTGGCCGAGGATTGATATGTTGGTGCTCTGGGGTTTTTGTTGGACAACTCTGGACGAACCTTGGGTCTAAACTCCCCAGCGTTAAAAAGTACGCGCGCAAGCGTGGATCAAAACGCCCAACACCCAAAATATTCCTTAGATTCTCTCAAGGTGGAGCGCTCCGATAAATAAAATTCTTCCTTTACCAAAAGTATCTTCAAGCTAGGGTACACCTCTTCTACTTAACTTGTCATTCTTTGAACTCTTGATTAAAATATGGATGCCACATGGTGGAATCCTCACCTCCTCCAAAGGAACAAACTCCAACATGCGTAGCCATCAAACCAAACACATGGAACCATCCCAAGATGCCACATGTCACTTGTTTAGAATAACCTCCAAGAGAAATTGGATATTTGTTAAGAAAGTAGCAGCTCCTCAAGAATTCAACTGCTAAACCAAGATGCAAGGATGAATATGACCATGCTCGTGTCCACTGCCAAAAATTATAGTCACCTGCAAAAAATGTAGGAAGCTGAAAAAATTGAAGCTCACAACCATGACCAAATATAGATATAACCTCTGTCAGCACATATTTGTGCCTAGGATAGTGATTGCTAAAAATAGTAAGTTTATGCACAGATCTCAAAATATATCCAATTGCAACACTAAGTTAGAAATGTCTAAAAGTATAGAGCAAAAAATAGAAACTTCCTGCACACCACTAAAAACAAGGCCATTAGATTCATATGGCAATTAGGAACACGAATATGTCATCATATCTAACATGCAAGCATTATAGCCTTATCTGCTAAAAATAGCAGTATCTCAAAACCTCATGCATGTCACTAAAAATGGGCTCATTAGATTTGTGTTGAGGTAAGGATCAAGGATATGATATTAGATTTGACATGCAATCTCAATGGCACCACCTACTTGTAATAGTAATATTACAAAATTGCATGGATGTCGCATGTAAACTGATAAAAACTCCACATGTGCCTGAAAGTGTCATTGCCAATCCCACATGCATTGAGAATGATATATGCTCTGCCAAATACCATATGCAAAGGGTACATGCATCTTGCCCAAAACTGCAAAATCAAAAGGAAAGCTTGTGTGTAACCACATTGTAAAACTGGAAAGAAAGCTTGCATGTAAGCTCATTGTAAAACTAGAAAGAAAGCTTACATGTAACTTCAAGTGAAATTGCTAAAGAATTGATGAACTAGGTCCCTAGAAATATGCCTCGCAATGATGTGTCACAGCTATCACCATGGTAATCCTCACTACTACCGATCGATGGATGCAAGTGTCAATGTTGAAATTGGCACCAAGATTACAAAGGGTGTATCGAGGTTCTAATGCCTCTATAATGTGGCGGGAGGATCCCTTACTACTTTCTTCAAGTACCTGAACCAAAGGTGTCTAGCTTTGTTTCTGAGGTACAAGATCTCAAGAAACATACTCATCAGGGTCCTCCTAGGACAAAGTCTATTAGATTGACTACTTCTTTCTTCCCCCCAATATTGACACCAAATGACCGTAAGTGACGTGGATAATCCCATGCAATATCAACTTCTATATCAGTGAGACCGCACATCTCCTCTAGACTTGCAGCTAGCAATCTGCTTCCCACTAGGGTTTTGATGAAGCTTGGCTAACAACATAACTCTCACAAATCCCACCTGACCAACCTGCATCCCCACTCTACGAGACCTTTGAGTTGGACTTGCTCAATACCAAGAACTGCCCATTAGTTTTCCATTACTAGATTATTTTCAATGACTTCAACTGTTAAGGAAGCTTCAGTGGATGGATGATGTCCTCCTAGGATCTCACATCCCGCCCCCTTGGTCCTCTTTGGATTCTTTGGATGACATTGTCACGCTTCGCTTTGATTCCTTCTTAGTTATTGATTGTGACAGGGGTGCCCCTTCACCCGTCACAATCAATAAGCTAAGAAGGAACCAAAGCGAAGCCTTCTTGTTATATTTAGCCCATACTCTTTTTTCTTTCTTTCCAGCATTACTTGATCATGTTCTTTCATGTATTTTTCGTGTATTTGTTAGCTTAACCTACTTTATGCTTTCAGAGTAGCCTTAGCACTCCTGCAGATGCTTATTACTGATTGTACTATTTTCTTCAGTCCCATTGAACTACCTTTTTGGTCATTCATTGGACATTAATGTAATTATCTAATCTTATCTCAACTTATCTTCGACTTCCAAATGTCTCGGATTTTGTTAAGAATCAGACTTTAGTCTCTACACAGCCAATTTCTATTTTCAATTTCTTTTGGTAAATGATGATCAATATTTCAGGAAAGGCTTAAAATAGCACCCTTGGCTAACCAAATGTGCGGACTCCAAGTAATAGAAAAATGTGCATGTTATTTTCCTAAATCTCGAATTAGTTTATTGGCTAAAAGAATATTGTTTTTTTTATAACTAAGATAGCCCTCAAGACTATTACTTGAGAAAGAAGACTGCTGAGGTTGTGTGTTGGTTATGAAATTTTCCTGGTAAACATCTTGCTGGAACAAACCTCACAGTTTGATATTTCTTCTGTTCCTGCCGAAATATCTTACTAAAACACTATAAAGGCTTCAGCACTGCAGAAGTGAATTTTCAAGACATGTTTCTAGAGTTTATTAGGCCAGTCTGCATAAACTTGTCATTCTTGCTGTATTCATTTTATTTGAAATGATGTGTGTTTTGAAATTTGGCATTGCATGTTCAGTTTATCGACAGAAAGTCCAAACCGTTGAGTGGTTACAATTTTCAAATGTTGTTTATTTGTCAGGATTGAGGAAATGATAGCTATGGTGGGAGAGGAGATGCAGATTACCCTTGTATGAAAGTCACCATAGGGTTGGCTGAAGATTCCCAAACACCCTGGAGTCTCGTTTTCTACACATGAGCAAATACTTCAGCTTTTGTCATTATTGCTAATTAAATTGTAATTTTAAGATTTATGGCATTTTCACTTTTGATATTGGAAAAGAGATGACCTTGTCGACAGTAGACAGTAAACTGGGAAGCTCTTTATTATTCAGTTGTAAGGATGTAGGACTAATGATGTATGGATTGAAAGTCTTTTTGTGAGCATATTGTCAGTATGGCAATTTATCATACCAGTTTCAGCGGCTTCTCTATTTTTCCAATATTCATTTTGCTTAGTTATAGTCTTAGTGTGAAAGTGTTTCATTGAATAAACTGTAATGATCATTTCAATTCAAAATATGCACATCAGCTTCTTCTAATTGAAATGCGTGGAAATCAATTATGAGGAATGCCATACACTTTATTGGCCAAAAAGGACTACCATCTATGTAGATGGTTCAAAGAAAAGGTGTAAGTGCCTGTTTTCAAATGCAGTGATAATTTTGATCCTCAAAGAAACACTAGTAATTAGTTTTAATTTATAGTATGTAATATCCCTAATTCCGTAGATCGAAATATGTGTCTCAACTGATAATTATGTGCTGCCGGAACTGATACACTTTGGGATTCTGGATGCGTTTAGTGATTGGTTTTAACATGCGTGGTGATTTTGCATGTGATTATAGTTGTTTAACAGTATATAAGCAAGTACGCAAAAGATAAAGATGCAGAACAACTGCAACAATGTATTCTGAAAATGACTGGGTACAATGCCACATGCGGCTAAGTAAAATGAATCTCTTGGCTAGATCATAGACAAAAGGATCTTAGCCGGAATACAATAAGAAAACTAAAAAAATGGTACCTAGAAATAGAAGAATGTTGCTGGATCAATGGATGATTTGTAGGATTTGTTGCGTGCTACATAAACTCATACGACAACTGCTGCAAGATTGGAAAGTTTTCCCTGGTGGCTAAAATCCTCGGATCTGCCTGGACATTGTCTCAAATAGTGCGCCTTGACCTCATGCACACTCTTGGTGGTTGACCAACTGAAGATCAACCCTATGACGATCTGTATGGATCCCCCCTGGGGGAATGCAGCCTAACTATTGTCGACAACTGTGCCTTAGAGATTCCATTGGCAGAATCTCGCTGTAAGTATCTCAAACTGAGCAACCTAGGATCCTTTGAAATGGGTTGGAAGGATTTCCCTGGATTTGATCCGATGATCTCTCGGGAACCCCAAATATATCCTCCCAAACTGTCGCACCCTCACTAGCTGAATAATGTGCCCAAGATGATTTCTCCGTCGGACTCTGATGAGAAACCAGGAAATAGATGCACCCTTCCCTCCTCTCAATTGGCTCGAAGGGAAATCACTGGATCCGCCCTGGTTGGGACAAGTCAAACCTCTAAGCCCTCAGGAGATGCGCCCTTGCTACTAAAGATCGATGGAAGATCTGTGTGATCTCCCCGATGACTAGGGTGTGTCTCGCAACACCAAAATCAACCATTGGGTGTATTCCTCCTGGAATCCACAAAGTCACGGATTCTCCTGAACCCGTGAAGTCGCCTCAGAGCTCACTCTCAAATCTTAAACTGTGCATAGTGTGGAATTGGGTCGATTTTCCTCATATACTCCTCCAAACCCTAATTCCATGTTGACTTATGTGCCCTTTTATTTTTAGCTTTTTTAGCTCAAAGGGGCGCACTTACCCACTTTTCACTTAATGTCACTTTCAATTTATAACGTTCTCTAGTGAAATGACATTAAATGACCCTGTTTTCCCTTGTTCTTCCTTGGCTATAGTCTAATGGGGATGTTTAGACTACTTATCCCTCCTCTCTGGAGCTCCTACTCGGAAAGGGACATTACAGTCACCCCTTCTCGAGATTGCTTGTCCTCAAGCAATGCCAATCCAGGGTGCTGCAAAATCTACTCGCCCTCCCAAGTAGTATCCTCTACTGGAAGTCCTCTCCACTTGACCAAACACTCCCTGATGACCCTGCTCCTCAACCTCCGCTCTTGGAACTCTAGAACCTCCTTAGGGACCAACTCCAATTGCCCCTCCTCATCCAAATGTGGAAGCTCCTTTGAAGTGATGATGAATTGTCCCACTGCTTTCTTGAGACAAGAAACGTGGACAACATTATGAATTCGGCTCCCCTCTGGTAGCTCTAGTTCGTAGGCAATTTCGCCTACCCTGCGTGTGATCCTGTAAGGCCCATAGAACCTGGGATTGAGATTTTTCGCCCCACTCTTCTTCAAAGATGATTGCCTGTAAGGTTGTAGCCTCAAGAATACCAAATCCCCAACCTCGAAGCTACGCTTTGTCCTGTGTCTGTCTGCACTCACCTTTTTTCGTTTCTGTGATGTTTGCAGATTCTATTTGAGTACTGTTATCGCACAGTTTGTACTTGGAAGTAAAGGAAAGGTGACATAAAGGCAAATTGGCGAAACTGGAGACTATCCTACCACTGTCACCTTGATAGGATAACTCTTTCTATTTAGGGTGGTAGGCCCAGGGGAGACGTCCCCGGTGACCTGGGGTTTTGAGAAGGCAAAGGCTTATGGCTAAGTAAAATTCCCCCCCTCACAAGTCACCACCGATCAGAAGGTCCGACTAAACAACCAATAAAGATAATCATAACCAGAAGTGTACCTGCCCGAGACAAAGCAACAAGAAAACTATATATATGCAAGATCACTTGCTGGTTAGTACTTCAGATAATCAAGGACTTTATGATATAAAGAAATTGATCGATAATATTGATGAAGCAAATCTATGATGTACAGTAACAATAATCACAATATGTCACTTCACAATAAATGCTTAAGAAGAAGCTTCACAATGAGCAAAGACAATTTATCATCAATGTTACAATATCAACATTCATTAGAAGCAACGCACTTAGCGAATCTTTCAATTGCTTGTAAAAGGATTAAATGCTGCAAAGTACAATCATAAATCAAGTGGATAAATGGCATCAATAGGGTTAGTAGGTTAGGGTTAGAAAGGATTAGTAGTTGTTCAAAAGTATTGGAAGTTGTGATAAAAAACACTCAAGTAAAAGGTCTTAGACTAGTGCATTCATAGGGAAAATGGAGTCAAATATAGTGGCAAAAGTTGAAGGAACTAAATGATAACACTAGGGCTAAAGACAAGAGGTTTTGATGGTGAAGTGTTGTTGAGCCAAGGCCTCAACCATCAAACCCTAGGGGAAAACAACTCACTAAGGTGTAGTAACCCTAGGCCTTAGTGTGTCTTCCTCCTTTAGCTCAATGACATGATAACAACGACTAGGATTGAAGAGCATAGGTAGGGTGTTGCAATGGCAAGGCCCTAACAATGTCTTCAAAAGGTAAGAACTCCTTGGCACAATCTTAGTAGGGTGTTAAAACAAGGACACCAACATGTGCTTATTTCCTAGGGTTTATTCAAGCAAATTTCATTAACAAAATGCAAGTAAAAGGACCATAACCATTCAAGTAAGGGAAGGATTGCAGAATTTCACTTACATTCACCAAGTATCATTAAGCCAAACCCTAGTTGTAAACCTTCCACCAAGAAAAGCATCCTTCAACAAGTGCGCACTAGTAATTTCAGCCAAAAACCCCAAATGAGGGCGCAAATTTCAGACCTCACACAAGAGTGAGTCGGGTGATGAATAAAAGAGAGTTTTAGCTCTCTTACTTATACCATACCAATGACCTTAATTTAATTTTAGGTCACAAAAGGCCAACAAGGCCAAAAATACATAATAATACTGTTTTACATCAAATGTCATACTCAAACCCTAAATCTAGCAAGAACGAGGACGTCATGCCCTTTTAGGGTGACGCTAGCCCTTTCTAGGCCAACATTGGCCTCCTGGAGCAAAACGTTAGGCCTCCTTGGCCTTCCAGAACAAGCCATACGTGCCACACGTGCCACAACTGCTTCCCAAAACCTCCACCAATGCTGGATGACGTCATGGCTTTCCAAGGCCAATGTCCTGGTGGAAAAGGCACAACCCCCCTAGGTACAGGTCTGCTCAGTTGCCTCTGGTGGAATGTCCTCCTCTTCCCCAGTGCAAACCCTCTGACCTGTCTCTGCTCCCTGCTGGGGCCTCAACATCCATCTGGTGGGTTTTCAGCCCCATGGAGGTCCGAACTAATCATCTCCCCATGTGTACCTGTCCAATATGGTACCTGTTCGTCGGGTATGATCCTGCACATCAACAGATACGCCCTCCATGGGCTCATAAGTCACAGAGATCATAGCAATGTCAATCACATCTAATCATCAATATTATCAAACATGTGCATAAAACCCCTTTTACTCTGTCAAATGCTCAAAAACATTATACAAATCTGCAAGCCAAGTTTGGAGGAAGTGACAGGGCGTCCTATTGGGCTAGTGTTCACTGGATGTGGGATGTTTCCGGGAGAAATCAAATCCAAGTCATGTTAGTGGATGGAGTGGATAAGGGATGTCTAGACAAGGGGTGCGGTGATAACAGGGAAATGCAATGGCTTACCTGTGGGTGCCTCTGTAGAGGGTGAGCTGCACCTGTCTTGGATGCAAATGCTTCCAAACCCATTTATGCCTTTTATCTTTACTCTTTATTGCCTTTTCTTTCAAGAAGCTAATCAGGGGACATTGCTTTGGTATTGTGACCAGTGATGGCAATGTTACCCACAAGCACTTTCACGGAAATGAGAAGGCTGGCTCGTGATGAGACCCCCTTTCTCTTGGCTATGCCACCAAGAGCCACTACCCTGGCATGGTAGCCAATTGCTACTAGTGTGATACAACTAGATGCCCATGGACCTAATAGGTTGGCTCGTGATTATGATGTCCCATCCCCAAGATTAGGCCAGCAGGGAGTGACTTAGTAGTCTATACGTTCCTGTAGACTATAGTCAGGCACAAACAGGGAACCAGATGGAGAAATAAGCAGGAATTAAGGCTAAACGATAAATTAAGCCTAATTACTTAGGGAAAATCACTTAAGCCTAAGTCAACGAAGAATTAGAACGAAAAGGTGATAAGGGGGCGACTTAATGGACAAATATTTCACTTAGGAGGAAGGGCGCCTAGG